>WBNM01030635.1:0-26301 GCA_013399055.1 Ramphastos sulfuratus
CTCCCAACCTCAACCATTCTGTGACACACAAACATCAGCACAGTCATTGCCTCACTGTTTCCTCTAACAGAGGAGTCAGGAACTGAGATTCAAACCACAACATCCTACTGTTTTAAGACAGTAAAAGTGCTGACATTTAAATGCTTTCCCCTCCTTGTTACAAGAACCTGACACACATTACTCTCTTTCCCCCTCCCTCCCCTGCTCCCAAAGCCTACAGCCTGAAGGCACAGATGTTCTTCTAGGTCCAGAAGTCACCTGTGGCCCCTCAGAGGTGTCCATCAGCACTCCCTTTGCCTTGACCATACCACACTGCGCAGAAGTGAACCCAGAGCACTGGAATATCCACTTGAAAAAAAGGACCCAGCAAGGAAAATGGGAGGTAAGATCAGAGTCCTGCTCCCACGTACAGCTTGTGCTGCTGATGGCAACAGGAGCATCCTGATTCCTGCAGGCACAGGTCAGAGATCAGCCAACAGGCAGCTTAGAGAAACAACCTGAAAGGAGATTTGGCGTTTTGCTGAGCAGCAGCTCCACTCCTTTCAGCTTTTTTTTTCACCAAGATGTGCAGAAAACAAACAAAAAAAAAAAAGCTCACTCCAAGGTCTGGCCTCTGTGACATGGACAAGTGTTCATTTCCTCAGATCACTCAGCCCTCAGCCAGCAGCCATTTAGTGCTCAGAAACATTGGTTTGATAGATCACAGCTCCCAGAGAGACCCAGGTCAGGACAGATCATCCTGTCCACACAAGAGTTTATCATCAAGTTATGCAGCTGGTGAAAAATACACACTTCAAGGTGAATTTTATTTTTTTTTAAACCTAGAAGTGTCCTCCTGATTTTTATTCATCAGTTAAATAGTTTTGTCCTCCTTGTTTTAAAGTCAGTTGAATATTTTTTAGACCTAAAAGAATCCTCCTGATTTGGAAATCCGCTTAACATTTTTATCCTCCTGATTTAAAAATCAGTTCAATCTTTTTTTAAACCTAGAAGGGATCCTCCTTGTTTTGTTCATCAGTTTCATATTTTTAGCCTCCTGATTTAAAAATCAGTTCAATCTTTTTTTAAACCTAGAAGGGATCCTCCTTGTTTTGTTCATCAGTTTCATATTTTTAGCCTCCTGATTTAAAAATCATTTGTTTGTTTTTTTTTTAACCTAGAAGGACCTTCCTGATTTTTATTCATCAGTTAAATATTTTTGTCCTCCTTATTTTAAAGTCAGTTGAATATTTTTTAGACCTAAAAGAATCCTCCTGATTTGGAAATCAGCTTAACATTTTTATCCTCCTGATTTAAAAATCAGTTTAATCTTTTTTTAAACCTAGAAGGGATCCTCCTTGTTTTATTCATCAGTTTCATGTTTTTGTCATCCTGATTTATAAATCACTTTAATCTTTTTTAAGCCTAGAAGGATCCTCCTGATTTTTATTCATCAGCTTAATATTTTTGTCCTCCTTATTTAAAAATCAGTTTAATCTTTTTTAGACCTAGAAGGGATCCTCCTGATTTTAAAAATCAGTTTAACCTTTTTTTTTTAAACCTAGAAGGGATTCTTTTGATTTTTATTCATCAGCTTAACATTTTTATCCTCCTGATTTAAAAATCAGTTTCATCTTTTTTAAACCTAGAAGGGTCCTCCTGATTTTTATTCATCAGTTTAATATTTATATCATCCTGATTTAAAAATCAATTTAATATTTTTTTAAACCTGGAAGGATCCCCTTGATTTTTTTTTTAATCAGTTCAATATTTTTGTCATCCTGATTTAAAAAAATCAGTCTAATTTTTTTTTTAAACCTAGAAGGGATCCTCCTGATTTAAAAATCAATTTAATATTTTTTTAAACCTAGAAGGATCCCCCTGATTTTTTTTTATAATCAGTTCAATATTTTTGTCATCCTGATTTAAAAAAAAAAAAATCAGTCTAATTTTTTTTTAAACCTAGAAGAGATTCTCTTGATTTAAAAAATCAGTTTAATATTTTTTTAAACCTAGAAGGATCCTCCTGATTTTTTTATTAATCAATTTAATATTTTTGTCCTCCTGATACAAAAATCAATTTGGTTTTGTTTTTTTTTTTTTTCCCTAAACCTAGAAGGATCCTCCTGATTTAAAAATCAGTTTAACATTTTTATCCTCCTGTGTCAAACTCTCCTTTCTTTGGGCACTTCATTTCAAAGGGCACTCAATGCTCAGGCTGTGCCCATAAGGGCTGAAGGATCAGTGTCTGCTAAGTGAAATGTTTTGCTTTTTGAGCTGCAAATGTACTTTTTCCATCTTGATTTGCTGGGGAAATGAAGCTTTGTGCATTTGTTACCTTGGCATTTGGTGCTTTGGCTCTGCTCACCTGCAGTTTTTTAAGCCTACTGCAGCTGCTCAGGGAACTTCCAGTAGCAGCTGGGGACACACCTCACTGAGAAGGCTCCTAAAGGGACAGCTAAAGCATGAACCAAACTGTTACTCAGCATGACAGAAACCCACACAGGGGGAAAAGCTGCTGAATTTCCCAGCAATAAAACATTCACTGTGTGTGGAGTGGAACTGCAGCACCCAGTAACAAGTCCATAGTCAATCAGATTTCATTGGACTGCTGCTGCTGGAACTGTTTGGTTCATTGCATCATGAGGAGGGAAAAAAAACCATTCCTGGATGCCTTAACTCAATCTTTTTTCCTCCTCTGAGCCACTGTGGCTTTTGCTGCCCTCGTTTAAAGCATTTCAAGTCCAGCTTAGCTTTTCTACTTCAGATGCACTCAGTACTTAGGCAGCTCCACCAGTGTTGGCTATGAGCACCCTGAATTAATGAGGAGTGTGACCCCAGGCTGCAGACTGCTCAGAGACCTCATTTAGTGCTGCTGTAATGCAGAGCTAAGCACCAGAGGCAGAAGAGTGGGGTGGGTGATGTTGTGATGAAGGCAAATGTAACTCTGCAAGAGAAATCAAATACCAGCTGTTGTTCAAGGTCTGTTTATTGACTTTAATCTTCAAGGTGATTTCTTAACTTGACATTTTTTTGGGGGGGTGAGGAGGGAAAAAAAACAACTTAGCCAGAAAGTCCAGAGCACTTGAAACAAAGATGCTGAAATTGCTTAAACCCCATCAATGCTGCACGCATCGAACTGTGCCCCACATATTGCCCCAAGTCCTGTGCCTGACTCAGGGCTGAACTGGGAGTATTTGCTCAACAGGTAGTTTGCCTTCTGCCCTTCCCTGAGGTGAACATGAGCAGTGTGCAGGCTGGCACCCAGAACCCCCCCTCCCCACCTATATGCAAATCCCCAGCTAATGGCATGAGTCCTATTGTCGAGGCCTGTGGAGTTGAGTTGATTTCTTTTTTTCTTTAACCCAAATTTCATTTTGCAGGAAGTGATGTCTGTGGAAGAGGAAACTACTTCTTGCTACTGCCTGTTGGATCCTTATGCCTGTCACATTCTCTTAAACAGCTTTGGAACTTATGCTCTTATTGGGGAACCCATCTCTGACTGCGCCGTTCGACAGCTGAAAGTAGCGGTTTTTGGCTGCCTGTCTTGCAATTCTCTGGATTACAATCTGAGAGTGTATTGTATGGATAACACCCCTTGTGCATTCCAGGTAAATGGCTTCACTTTGTTCTGGTTGTTTATCCACACAGCACTAACATTGCTTTAGTCCTGGGCACAGTCCCAGGGCAGCGGTCGTAAGAATCATAGAATGGGAAGGTTGGAAGGGAGCTCAAAGCTCAACCAGTTCCAACGCCCTGCCATAGGCAGGGACACCTCCCACTAGTACAGGTCACTCAAGGCCTCATCCAACCTGGTCCTGAACACCTGCAGGGAGGTTGTGGATCTTTGATCCCATTCTGTGCTTCTGTGCTCCACAACCTCCCTGGGCAACCTGTGCCAGTGTCTCACCACCCTCACTGCAGAGAACTTCTTCCTAACATCCACTTTCAATCTCCCCTCAGCCCCTCAGTTGAATCATCCAGGTCTTGACTGACTGCAAATGATTCAGGTTGGGGATTTTTTTATGCCACTGCTGCATGACTTAGGATAAGTCTCTTAATGGCTCAGCACTGAAGTTTCATTTGAGGGTGTCCACAGGAGAGCCAGACTACCTCCATTCCTTGCCAGGCAGATGGAAACCCTCTCTGCCCACCTTCTAGACTAACCCCACATCCCACAGCTGTGGTTCACATAGTGCAGAGCCACCACTGATGAGCTTGGGCTCAGAACCCTGGCTCCTATATACCACAGGCACCTGCTGGCTTCTGCAGCCCAGGGCTGCTCCCCCAGGGGCACACAGTGGAAGCCATTCTCATGTGAGGCACAGAATCTGTCACACTCATTACCCTCCTCAGGATTTCCTCTCCTGTTTACCAATTGCAGAAGAAGAGAGAGATTGCCTCACCATGTAGGCAAAGAAAAATTAAATGATCATTGTGCATTCCTCCTTTGGAAAAAAAAAAAAAAAAAAAAAAAACCAAACCAATCCCCAAATGGCAATTAAAATTAGTGTGATTTTTCTATCTGGCATTCCAAGACAAAACAAAGACATTTGCTGGCTTTTGCAGCCTTAAACTCAGAAGCTTTAACAAAAAAAAAAATGGGTTTCTTTGGGGAATTGAACTGAAGACAGTTGTGACAGCTGATTTTTTTTTTTTCTTTCCTCCTTTTTCCTATGGTACAGAACAGAAACATGAATCATAATGAAGCACAGGCTCGTGTCTGTGTGCTGCTAATAAAAGCAGAGCCACTGCAAGGATTGTTAGAGGCTTACAAAGGCTTTGCAATTAGAGCCTTTACAAACACACAACTCGTGGGCTACCAGGATTTCCCTAGATGAGGCTGTACAACAGAAACTCGTTAGAAGAAGAATGAGCACTTCTCTGTGCTCACAGAAAGGAGAGCAGGGCCTTGGTGCACAAGGAGTGGTGGGGAATGGTGCCACGTCCAGCTGGGCAGCTGGCACCGGTGGTGTGCCCCAGGGAGCAGTGCTGGGCACAGTCCTGTTTAATATCTTCACTGATGAGGGGATTGAGTCCAGCATCAGTGAGTTTGCAGGCAGCACCAAGTTGGGAGCAAGTGTGGATCTGCTAGAGGGCAGGAGGGCTCTGCAGAAGGAGCTGGGCAGGCTGCACAGATGGGCACAGTCCAGCACCAGGAGTTTTTAACAGGTTCAGGTGCCAGGTTCTGCACTTTGGCCACAACAACCCCAAGCAGTGCTGGGGACAGAGTGGAGAGCAGCCAGGCAGAGAGGGACCTGGGGGTGCTGGTTGGCAGCTGAACATGAGCCAGCAGTGTGCTCAGGTGGCCAAGAAGGCCANAGGCATTCTGACAGCAGTTGTGGAAGAATTTACTCCTTTTGCAGCCAAAAATCAAAGCCTCAATTCTCCCTCCTTGCTCTTTCTTCCACACAAGCCCAACCCTGAGGAGTTAAACCAAATGTCTGCAAATGGGTTTAGAAGAGAAATCCATTTGTAGAGTTCCAGAACGCCTGAGCAGTCATCATATCTTCAGAAGGTCATGATGATTCCAGTGGCTCCTCTAACAATAACTGCTACTGACAAGCACTAACCCCCTTCCATATACACAGATTTTATGTAATTTATGTGGATAGAAAAGGTGGGTTTTGACAGATTGCTTGCTAGCTGATTTTTAGACCTCTGCAAGCTTTCCTTCCTCGCTGCCTCACTGACACTTCTGCTGTAAGAGTACAGGAATAAATCTTGCCTAAGTACAGGCTGGGGTGGTTTGGTTTGGTTTTTTTTTTTTTATATATCACAATGTTTTAAATTCAGAGAATTATATACAAATGGAGGCTGGAACACAGCTCTAGAGGGCTGTAGTGCAAATTTCTGCTCCAAGTCAGCCCTTGCAAAGCTGTGCAGGGGCTCGTCCAGTAATTCTGAAAATATCCAAGAGGGGAGAAATAAAACTGAAGCATTTTTGTCTGATGTCTACACTTGGGGTGTTTCTTGGAGTGCTCTTCAAAGTCCTGAGAGTACTTTCTCAGCAAAAATGCTCTCAGCTCAAGCTTAACTGGGCAGAGCACTCACCAAGTGTGCCTTATGTTGTCTGTCTGCCTTCTAAGGCATAGCCTCACTGAGTTTCTTGTGCCAGGTGCTTCAGGAACCTGAGGCACAACCTTTGGGATTTCAAAAGCTGAAGTATCAAGGCCAGTTGTGCTCCTCCAGAATGCAGGAGGGACTAAATGACAATGACATCACATTTTAACCAGTTTCCTCTTTGGAGGGAAAAAGCTCCATCTGGAAATGGGTTGGCACAAGTCTTGCTTCCCTCTGCTTGTTCCAGAGCGCTCTGAGGGCAATGAGCTGCTGGTAAACATCTCCTTTGTGATGGGATCCTGGGGGATGCAATAAAAATAGGAACAGTCCAACATCAGTACACTGTAAATTAAAAAGAGAAATGGATGTCTTTGACCTCAACCTCTTAAATGTGAAGATAGCCACTACTGGGTGGCAGTACCCTTAAAGTTTCAAGTGCTGCACTCCCAGTCTGTGAGTATTGGCCAAAAGGAAATTCAGTGCCACAAGCACCATTGTTGCATACAGGGAAGCAGAGCTGACACTGCCTGATGTCCTGCTTTAAGCTTCCCAGAGACCTAAAGCCTAACAGAACAATAATATCTATAGGCTGCCTCCCCCTCTCCCCACTTTGGAAAGAAAAGGATTAGGTAGAGGGAGTGAAAAGGGCTAAAACACTCAAAGAGTAGGCTTGCTCTGATTTGGGAGTTAAAAGGAAAACTTGAACAATAAATAAAGGGTTCTTAAGGTAAGGGGAGTTGCAAAGCAGTATAGGGAAGAGGAAACAGATACAAGAGATTGAAAAGGGGTAAAACACCCAAAGAATAGGCTTGCTCTGATTTGGGAGTTAAAAGGAAAACTTGAACAATAAATAAAGGGTTCTTAAGGTAAGGGGAGCTACAAAGCAGCATAGGGAAGGGAAAACAGATACAAAATGCATGCAAAACTGGATGGATGGAGGCAGGTTCAGGAGGTGGTTGGCTGGCCAGGTGGCAAAGCAGGAGCAGCTGGAACAGGGTGTGATGGTCAGGCAAGGCAGAGCAGAGAGAGACACAGGCAGTTCCTCTGCTTTTATAGGGTTCCAAACAAGAAGTGGGAGTGGGCTAAGCATTGCACCTGGGACCACCCCCAGGAGGAGTCAGGAGGACCTGGGGTCGGGTTCAGACCCCAGGAGGGGTTAACCCTCAACACCTGACCACACCAGTGGTGAAATGTAAATGCCAAAACCCATCAGCTGGCCCTGGAGAGAGCTGCCTCACTGTGGTACCCTGCTGAAGGAGGCAGCTTCCAACCAGATGGATTTTCATCACGTTTGGTGTTTGTTCCTAACACTGAAACAATTCTCCCCTCTTTTACCGCTGCAGGAAGTTGTCTCAGATGAGAGACTCCAAGGAGGACAATTGCTGGAGGAACCTAAGCTGCTGCATTTCAGAGGGAACACCTTCAGTCTCCAGATATCTGTCCTTGATATCCCTCCTTTCCTTTGGAGAATCAAACCATTTACAGCATGCCAGGTAGTTGTCCATTTTACCTCTTTGAACTCCGAGGCAGCAAGAGTTTTTTTCACTGCTGTTGGCATAATCATAGAATCATAGAGTGGGAAGGTTGGAAGGGACCTCAAAGCTCAGCCAGTTCCAACCCCCTGCCATAGGCAGGGACACCTCCCACTAGCACAGGGCACTCAAGGCCTCCTCCAACCTGGCCTTGAACACCTCCAGGGAGGGAGCAGCCACAACCTCCCTGGGCAACCTGTGCCAGTGTCTCACCACCCTCACTGTAAAGAACTTCCTCCTAAATAATGCTCCATTCAGTTTTGAAAGGTCTGGTTTTAATCTCTGGAGCATGCAACAAACCCCCACGTTGCCTTATGAGCTTGACAAACAGATTTGCTGCATAACAGAATGCTTCCAGTTTTTTTCAGCTTCACAAAGCTGTTTGGTGCTGAACGCTTTCAGTCCCTTGTATTGGCCACAGCAGAAATTGCTGCTGCTGCTCTTTGCCAAGAGCAAGGCAGAAAGGCATTGCAGAAGGAGGAACAGACCCTAGCAACCCAAATTGCACTGTGTGTGACAGATTAGACAAATGGCCTGCAGAAAACAATGCTGTGCTGTCTGCAAACAACTCTGCTGATAAGCAAAGTAAGAGCTTTTGCTGCCCCAGCCTCTGTGTTTCTTTGTAGTTAAGAACTCAGGATTATTTCTGCAAAGTTGTTATTTCTTGGGGGCATTTCCTCCTTTGCTGGTTGGGAGTCCCTGCTGCAAAGTCTTGAGAGCAGCTCAGAGGCTTCAAAATACTTTGTGTGTGGTTCAGCACTTTCCTTAGTGCTGTGTGCACCTTCGATGGGTAAATATATTGCTTATGGTATATAAAATTTGGGTGGTTTTGGTCTCTGTTGGCAAATAATAGCCTAGTTCCCACTCAAACCTGAACTGTAAGGTGCTGCTAAAACAAGACAGGAATCACAGAACTGTCAGGGCTGGAAAGGACCTCAAGGATCAGCCAGTTCCAACCTCCTGGCCATGGGCAGGGGCACCTCACACTAGATCAGGTTGCTCGGAGCCACATCCAGCTTGGCTTTAAAGACCTCCAGTGTAAATTTCTCTACATTCATCTCCACACAAGGACCTCATTTTGCTGAGTCTAACACAAGTGGCAGAGCCCAAAGTAGCTGTTAAATTTACTGCTGCAAGATAAAAACCAAAACCTAGCAAGTCAAGCAAGGGAGCCATAACCCAGAGAAGAATGCTCATGTGCTGGGCTTGCTTCAGGGTGGGCACAGCAGAGCAGCCCTGTTGGAGGTTCTGCCTCTGCAAGGCTCTCCAACCTCAGAGAAGCCACTCTGGGTTGGACAGAAGGGTCTGACACGGTGCTGGCACTGAAGCCAATGAAATATTTACATTTTAGAACAATATAATTTGGGCAGCTGAGAAGTTGTCTCCAGCAGCAAGTGCAGGACAGCTTACACTGGCTTTGCGTTGCCTCTTGGTGGGAATGTTTTGTGGAGCACTGCCCTGTGAGGAGAGGCTGAGGGACTTTTTGTTTTGATGAAGAGAAGACTTAGAGGGGATCTAATCAATGTTTAGAAATATCTAAGGGCTGGGGCTCAGGAGGGAAGGGACAAACTCTACTCAGTTGTGCCCTGTGACAGGACAAGGAGCAATGGAGGGAGGCTGCAGCACAGGAGGTTGCAGCTCAACACAAGGGGCAACTTCTTGCCTGCAAGGGTCCCAAAACCCTGGCACAGGCTGCCCAGAGAGGTTGTGGAGTGTCCTTCTGTGAAGCCTTTGCAGGCCTGTCTGGATGTGTTGCAGTGTGCCCTGAGCTGGATTGTCTGGTCCTGCTCTGGCAGGGGGGTTAGACTGGATGAGCTCTGGAGGTCCTTTCCAACCCCTGACATCCTCTGATCCTGTGACCATCCCAGGTCTATTGACAGATCTGATTTGGTTCCAGCCTCTTTATGTATGTAAGAGTCTATTTCCTCACGTGGGCTTTCTCCCAGCACTTCCTTGGTTTCTCTCCCACACACCACACTTTACAGACAAGTGCCTGTCCTGCCTCCCCAAGAGCAGCTGAAGAGAGCCTGTTCCATAGCTTTCTGTTTGGTTCCCCAAGTGAAACCCAAGTTCTCAGACAGCACAATAAGGAAAGATTTATGTTAATGATGTCTCAGATAAGTGAAGATCCTGCTTCAGGGCTCGAACAAGTGACAGGATGATGTGAAACTGTGGTACCAAAGCAGTTACTGGCAGGTGGCAGTCAGAACCACTCCAAGCGCGTTTGTTTGTCCTGGCCCTCCTGTAGGAGCAGATGCTGAGTGCTTGGCTTCCTGCCCACCATCTTCACAAGTGACTAGAGGGAACCCTTAAAAACTGGTTGGGTGTTAGAGAGGAAGAGGGTGTGACAAGCCTGTTAAGCAGCCCAGCAGGTACCTTTTCTGAGGTGGGGGGGGGTGGGGGGGTTAAAGGCAGCTGTCTTCCTTGCACCTTGTGTCTCCTGGAGGATGCGATGTCTGTCTGTGGAGCCATGAGATGATTTACATTGCCTCTGTCTGCTGGGAACTTAATTATAAAGGGAAAATAAACCCAAAAGCATTTCTGGAATACTTCAGGCACTCATCATTCCACCATGCTTTGCCTCCCTGTATTACGTTTCACATAATTCTTTTCAGCTGAATGATTCTTCCACTCTGAATGAAAGCAGAGATGATTGCTCTGGAAAAAAATCTAATTACAGCTGCTCCACTTCTAATATTTTGCTAATGTTTTCTTTATCACTGTTGGTGTCTTACTACTGCTACCAAGCCAGGATCTAAGCTGCTCATTATCACTTAGAGCATCATTACAGATAGCCAGAGACACTGCAGCAGCAAACCGTGGCAGCTCTGAGCGCGACGACTTTCTCCCTGCTTTTGTCTTGGCTGGACTTTGCAGTAAGGCTGAAGCTGATCTTTGAAGCTCTCTGTTCTCAGATTAGCAGGGTTTTTACTATGTACACACCTTCCTGGCTACAGTGTAGAACACCTCAAAGGGTTTATAGCTGAGGTTAGTTTGGAAATAATCACTGAAGCGTTCTGAAAATGTAGAGAGAAGGAACAGCAGTAAGAGAGCTTTGGAATTTCAAAGCAATCCCCCAGCAGAAGTTCTCTCTCCTCTATCTTTTTCTTTTCCCCCCTATTTCCATACACTTCTAGGAACTCAAAGCAACAAGAGATGCCAGAAATCTCTGCTGGTCAGTTGCTGCAGCTGTCTGTATAGTGTTTGATGAGGGCATTCATCCCATAAACTGTCCCTGGCTGAAGTAGAGGAATCACTCAAAGTAGTCACAGAATGAAACTAAGCAGTAAGCTGCAGGTGACTGCCCAGGCAGGTTTGGGGCTTCTCTCTAGGGATGGAACATAGCCACAGTCCATACCCTGCACTGCAGCCACAGAGGAACTGCAGTTCTGGACTGGCAGCTCCTGTGCTTCAGATTGTGCACTGCAAGGTGATGCCAAGGAGACAGGGATTAGAGGAAGAGCACTGATCCCTGCCTAAGGGGAGTGAAGTGCACCTTGAAGTCTCATTTTAAACAAGAGTGTTTCATGGTTCCTGTCACTGAATGAAATCATAGAATCATGGAATGGTTTAGGTTGGAAGGGACCTCAAAGCTCAGGCAGTTCCAACCCCACCGCCATAGGCAGGGACACCTCCCACTAGAACAGGTCACTCNCTGAGCTTTCAGCCAGTGCAGCCCTTTGGTATTTGCCAACATAACCACCACTTGTTACTTTGCTCCTGGGTTGGCTTTGCAGGGCTGTTGGTGAGAACACAACTGCAGGGACTCCATGGATTCTTTTTTGCCTGTTTTGTGACCGCCACAACTCTCTTTCTCTCTCTCTCTCTCTGTGATGCCTGCTGCCCTGCTCTGGTGGGATCCATGCCCTCAGGAAGTTCCCTTCTCCCGCGTGTGGTGCAGCAGCCCCAAGCCGCTGCACTGTGCCTTCTCGCTGGAGCGCTACACCCCTGCCACCACCCAGCTCTCCTGCAAGATCTGCGTGAGGCAGGTCAAGGGCCACGAGCAAATCCTGCAGATCCAGACATCCATCCTAGAGGTACTGTGGGCACTCCCTTCAGCTGCTAGCCTGGCTCCTGTGAGAGGCAAGGCATCAGCCACCTACCAGGCGTGCTTGGGCAGGGTGGTATGCAGAAAGCTGCTCACTCAGTCTTCTCGTTTATGTGCTTCATATGTCAGCAGCCACCTCCTGAAGAGCCAGAGGGGTTTTGGTGTTGGGTGTTCTTTTTTATGTCTTTGGGATACTTTTGCTATATATGCTACCATTTCTTGGTGGCACAGAAGATGTAGTGGGAAAAAGCTGAGAAGTGAGGTGGTGGAGAGTCCTCAAATGCAGGATGCACTACTCTCAGACCTTNTGGCTTTGGGATACTTTTACTATATATACTGCAATTTCTTGGTGGCACAAAGGATGTAATAGGAAAAAGCTAAGAAATGAGGTGGTGGAGAGACCTCAAATGCACAATGCACTACTCTCAGACCTTTTAAATGCCTTGTGCTGCCTTTTGGATACTTTTGGCTTTGGGATACTTTTGCTATATATGCTACCATTTCTTGGTGGCACACAAGATGTAATGGGGAAAAACTAAGAAATGAGGTGATGGAGAGTCCTCAAATTCACAATGCACTACTCTCAGACCTTTTTAATGTCTTGTGCTGTCAAGGATCTCAGCGTGGGAAGCTTCCATTACTTCAGAGATTTTATCCTTGCATGCAGTTTATTTAGCTGCTAATTAAGAAGGCAAACAAAGGAATTTTTCAAGACCCTTGATTTAATTTATGATACTTCCTCTTCTTTTCCTGCTTTCAGTTTGCCCTAACTTCAGCTCTGAGTAGAGGTGGTCTCTCTACTTGCTTTATCTGAGCAGCTGGAAGAATCTTCTCTGTACATTTCCATTTTTCTTCATTTTTTTCCTGCTTTGTTTCCCTGCTCACTGTTCATAGTGGGCAACTATTCAACTTTTGAAATGTTGCTCCCCACTCCTGTCCTTTTTCTCTCTCTTTCTGGTTTCTTATGCCCTGCTCAAGACTCTAACAAGTAGAGACAGCCTGACAGCTTCCACCTCCAGCAGAAACCCAGCACAGAGGTTCTGCCACGTTAAAAATAAACTTAGATTTGAGTTGGTGCTAAGAGTTTGCTTGGAAAAATAAAAAAGTTTTGGACTAGTTTGCAGGATGCTGAGAGGTGACACCAGGTGGGTGCTGTCATGCCTCTGAAAACACCTCCTGGAGCACTTCTGTGCACACAGAGTTCTCTTGCTCTTGCAGTGGTTTTGCTAGGGGTGAAAAAAAGTTAAACAGCTCCAGTCAAGGCAGCTGTGATGTGTCCTACAGCACTGGAAACTTCAGCAGCTTTTTGGCTTTATGTCTAAGATTATTGAGGACCTTTGCTGATCAATCCAGATGAATACTTCTGGCTTAAAGACCTATGGCCACTGCTGAATGTCCTCTGCAGAGAAAGCAGCAAGAGAAAACCACAAACATCCTTCTGTGCTCAGCATTCAGCCAAGCAGTTTTCTGGTTCTTTATTGTTATTCCACACAAAACTTCTGTCATTTTCTCTCTATCTCAACACAGTGTTGCAGATGCTTTTTTTTTTTTTTTAATTATTATTTATTTTCCTTCCCCCCAACCCCTTCTCTCTTTTTTTTTTTTTTAAAAGGGACTTATCTGTCCACTGGTCCCTAGAGCATGTTACAATTCTGTCTTCAAATGGATGCGTTGGTATGGAAGGGCTCTCTTGTTACAGTTCTGTCTTCAAATGGATGTGCTGGTATGGAAAGGGTTTTCTCATGCCTGTCTCCAGAAGTGATTGAAGAGCCAGGAGAATTTGACTATAAAATAGATATATAAATAACAACTGAATCCTGGAACTGCTCATTGCTCTGCAATTCCCTCAACTAACCAGGTAGCAGCAGCTTATCTCACACGTGCAGGGTAGGAGACTTTGCCACTGCATATTTAATGTGCAGAGCCAGGCCAGTGATACATCCACAGCCCCTCTGCATGGATGGCTGTGGGGATGTGTCAGAAATGGTCTATGAAGAGGCTATGGCAGCATTGTTTCTTTAATATTTATGCTGTGTTGCACCAGAACGAATAATGCATGGCAATGTGGCTGCTGCACAAGGCTGGTGGCATTTCACAGGCAAAGGATGGGACAGATCTACAAAGGGACCTGAATCCCAAAGAGGTTTTGATTATGGAAGAATTGAGGTACTTAGAAGAAGTCACAAATGAGAGGTTTGTCCATTTTAGCCTTAAACAATGAGAGGTTTGTCCGTTTTAGCCTTAAACAATCCAAGATGTAGACCCCGACATGGTCTCGTGGCATTCCCTCAGCCAATCCCTGCTCTTCACCACAAAACCAGGAGGCAGGTAGAAGGGAAGGGACACACTTTGCAGTGTTTCCATGCTTAAGTGCCTGTGGTGTTGTAGAAGTTCCTTCACAATGCAGACAAATAGCTCTCAGCTATTTCACTTTCTAGTGTCAGTTCCTCAAGCTACAGCTCAGGTTTGATTCCTTCTTCTTCCAAAAGCAGACTGGATAACCACAACAGCTCTGTGTAGATGAGCTCACTGCAGGCAGATCCCTGCATAACAAGAACTGTCTGCACTCACAGGTGTCCTGGTCCTGAAGAGGATGTGCAGAAATCCTGTCCCTGCTCCCCATCTATGAGCGGGAGTGTAGCAAGGGACTCTTGGTGCCCTCTGTCACTGTGCTGCAGAGAGCCTGCAGAGCCCCAAGGCAGCTGGACACCCAAGGCCCTCACTGACTGCTCTACTTCTCTGTTCTGTGCAGAATGAGGGAGAGACCATCGCTTTCTTTGCACATGGTGACAGCAACTTCCCTGCACAGATGGGTCCCAAAGCCTTCAAAATCCCCTACTCGATCAGACAGCGAATCTGTGCCACCTTCGACACCCCCAACGCCAAAGGCAAAGACTGGCAGATGTTAGCACAAAAAACCAGCATCAACAGGTAATGGAAGGCAGCTGGGAAAGGTGAACACCCTCACAGGCAATGCCACTCATGTGCTGCTGTGGTTTTCTTTGTCTGTCTGCTGGTACTAAAGATCTGTGCACAGTCATTAACGTTTGGCTCTCAAGGACCAGCTCCAGCTCCTGTACTCTCTTACACACCACTAGATGCTGGGGACAGAGACTGCTGCTTGTGCCCTGCCCTACCTGCTGGGTGCTTCTGAGGTCCACTTCTTTCTTCTGCACTGGGCCTTTCCTTTGTACACCCACAAGAGCAGGCTCTTGGTAAAGCACAAGACTGTAGAAGGACTTTACACCATGGTGTACTGTGAGAGCAGTGGTTTGAAGGACAAATGCTTGCTGAGCCTACTAATCACAGAGTTAAGCAGGTTGGAAAAGACCTCTAGGATCATCCAGTCCAACCTAGCTCCTAACCTTGCTAATTAACTAACCCATGGCACTAAGTGCCTCATGCAGCCTCCTCTTAAACACCTCCAGGGATGGGCACTCCACCACCTCCCTGGGCAGCCCATTCCAATGCCAATCTCTCTTGCTGTGAAGAACTTCTTCCTAACACCCAGCCTGAACCTACCCTGGCACAGCTTGAGGCTGTGTCCTCTTCTTCTGTCCCTGGGTGCCTGGCAGCAGAGCCCAACCCCAGCTGGCTACAACCTCCCTTCAGGGAGCTGCAGAGAGCAATGAGGTCTGCCCTGAGCCTCCTCTTGTGCAGGCTGCACACCCCCAGCTCCCTCAGCCTCTCCTCACAGGGCTGTGCTCCAGGCCCCTCCCCAGCCTTGCTGCCCTTCTCTGGACACCTTCCAGCACCTCAACATCAATGATGCTTTCAGACCTGGTGCTGCTGGTCAGCATTTCTGTACCTCAGGGTACACAAGTCCCTTGTTCATTCTCCTCCTGCTAAACTGAGCAAGTGCCAATTGCTCACTCAGCTGAGGGCAGAGCTCATTGCTGTCTGCAGCTACCTGAAGGGACATTGTGGAGAGGCTGCTGCTGGGCTCTGCTCACAGGGAATTGGAGACAGAACAAGGGGGAATGGCCTCGAGCTGAAGCTGGGGAGGTTTAGATTGGACATTAGGAAAAGTTTTTTCACAGAGAAAGTGGTCAGGGACTGGAATGAGCTGCCCAGGGAGGTGCTGGAGTCACCCAGCCTGGGGGTGTTTAAGGTGGTTTGGATGTGGTGCTTGGGGCTATGGTTTAAGGTGAATCTTGTAGAGTAGGGTTCTAGGTTGGGCTTGGAGCTCCTGAGGGGCTTTGCCAACCTGGGTGTGTCTGTGATTCTGTGTAGAGTAGATGCCCCAAGGTGTGTCCTTGTGAGTGTTTCCTTCGCTCACCTCATTTGGGTTTTAAACCCATCTGCAGTTCCAGGCAGCACAGGGGGCACTGTCACACTGATGGCAGCCACATTAGCTACTGTTCCTCAGCTTTTTTTGCCTCCTTTTTCTCCCTCCATTCAGGAACCTCTCCTACTTTGCCACCCAAAGCAGTCCCTCTGCAGTCATCCTGGACCTGTGGGAAGCTCGGCACCAGCACGACGGTGACCTCGACTCCCTCGCCTGTGCCCTGGAAGAAATAGGAAGGACACACTCCAAAATCTCAGATGTCACAGAAACTGAGCTGGAGGAGCCTGACTTCAGCTACAGCAGAGACAATGGACTCTAGACACTTTTCTCCACTCAAGAACCGACGGCCAGCTTTGACTGACACTAGAGATTCTGGTGGGCAGGGAGGACACACGAGGGGTTCTGCACAGTGAGTATGGAAACAGACACTCACTTCCACCACACAGCTTTGAGTTGCAGGAGCAGAAGCAGCCCTGATTAAAATCACCTCAGTAACAAGCATAACCAGGAGCTTCTCCCTGTCCTCTCCAGCTAAAAAAAAATCATGTTTAATGTCAAAACCAAGCCTACACATCTGTCAGTCCTGGGGCAGGAGGGAGCGAGGCAGAGCCATGAAAGCTGAATGTGATGCCATCAGGGTGTATTTAGGGGTGCCAGTGCTGATGTGCTGCCTTGTGCAAGTCAGCCCACACAACAGGGAGCATTTAGAGCCACTGGAGGTTAATCCTAGTCAATGGCTTTGTGTTGTGGGGGCCTTGAGTCCCTTTCCTCCTGCACCTCTCAACTCAGCACACTGCAAGAGTGGGTTTCAACTGTCACTGTGTTGTCACTGCCTATCTGCTAGAGGAAGACTGAGAGCCTGGCCTTGTCCTGGCCCAGCTGTTTGAGGGGATTAGAAGATCTCACAACGACTACTTAATTGGTATAAAGCCCATTGCAAACAATTCCCTTAGAAAAATCCAATCCCTTCCCAAGTGTACATTTGCTGCAGAGCTTCTGCTGCCTCTTCTGTTAACAAAGGGACAGGACAAAGCCTTCTCTGGGAAATTGCTGTGCATGAGAAGGAGGTTTGCTAAAGTTCTCAGTCTGCAAACATTCACTTGATCCAAAAATGTTTCTTTGGGGGTGGATTTAAGGAACCAAATAGAACACAGGAAATTGCCAGCCCTGTTTTAGCAACTTTACACTTTAGTTAGGTTTTTATTTTTTTTTTTTCCCTGTTACTTCATGTTCCTGGGGCTAAACTAAAAAGTAAAGGCAAAGTCAACCAGCAGCTTAATTTTGCTTCAGTTTCAGATGAAAAACAATAAACACCTCATTCTCCTGCCAAAAAAAAAAAATATTTGCTTCATTTCCCTGCCTCCTGTGGAATTTCCAAGCTGGCTGTGTCACACTTGGGTTAGTTACAAGCATCTTGCATTTCTTACCCAAACCAGGATCTAGCTAGAGAATTTTCCTCATGGTTTTTTCCCATTCATTTCATATAAAATGAATTTATTACTTTGACTGAACCAAAAAAAAAAAGAGAGCTGTCACTGTAAGTGTCTTAGTGGAACTGGTGCAGAGCCAAATTTAACCAGGAGATCTACTCCTGTATGCTGTAAAATTAGCCCAGGTGCTCATTAGCCCTGGCCCTAGGCTGTCACTTTTGGTGACAGGAGCACAATAATCATAAAAAGCAGGAACAGAAATGATGCTTTAGGAGCTTTAAAATGTAAAGCATTGAATATGAGCATTTGGGTGGGAGGGGGAGAGGGATGGGTAGGCTCCTCATAGAATCAAGCAGGTTGGAAGAGAGCTCCAAGCTCACCCANACCTCTCTGGTCAGCCTGTGCCAGGGCTCTGGGACCCTTCCAGGCAAGAAGTTCTTTCCCCTTGGCCAAGAGCAGCAGCTTAGGCCACAGGGTAGGTACTTGGTGTGCAAATCTGTAACAATCTGAAAGCATCCCTGTAGGCAGCTCTGAAAGGGATGATGAACAACTCTTGCTGTAGGACTTGGCTGCTTCTGGCTTGATCTGAAGTTGCAAATCTTTCTGCTTTCCCAGCTCAGCAGTCTGGAACAGCCTTTGACTTATAAAAATACTTAGACTTCCCCAAACATTTTCTGCACTTTAGGATTTCATGCAGCCTGACAGGAGAGTTCCTGTTTGCATTGGGAACTCATAATGGCTGCAAGCATATTTAAGACCCAGACAAAAATACCAGCTTCTTTGGCAGCAAGCTGTCACTGTTTTCAGCAGCACATGGCTCTATCTGTGTTTGAATTATATTTCTAGTGACTTCCAGTCCTCCTCCTCAGAAACCTGTTCTTCATTGGATAAAATGTCATGAATTTAGAGGAAAAAAAAAAAAAGAAAAAAATTAGGGGATGGCATCCACAGAAAGAGTGGAGCTGCTGTTGTCTGGGAAACCAGCTCCAGTCAGTCTCCAGCATTAATTTGTTCTCAGCTTCTCCTCAAATCACAGACACATGCAGGTTGGCAAAGCCCCTCAGGAGCACCAAGCCCGACCTAGAACCCTGCTCTACAACACTCACCTTAAAGCACAGCCCCAAGCACCACATCCAAACCACCTTAAACACCCCCAGGCTGNGCTCAGGTTAGCTACCCACAGCAAGGACCAAAGCCCTCCCCTGCAGGTACTAGAATGTTCAACTCACTCTGAGGAGCTGCAGATGTTTGCTGTTCAGCTGAGCTACACCCAGCATCTGGGGGCAAAGAGAGCTCTTCTGCAGCTCAGACCTTAAAGCTTTTTCTCAGGAAGTGCACAGTGTTTGCTTTCCAGTCTTGGATACCTGTAGAAAACCTCTATGTGCAGTGACATCCACCTTTACCACGTGCTGGGAAGGGAACTGTACACCAAATTCAGGCTTGGGTCCAAAATTCAGTGAAATTTAGTGTCTGAAAAGAAAAAAGTGTCAAAGCTTCTTACAGTGCCAGAAGAGAAACTGTTTGATGTGGGGCCCAAGATAAGGAATACAAACCTTATCCCTATGATGCATCATGTGCATCACCTTGGGCACATGATGCAATGTTAGAGGCTTCTCTCACATCTCATTTCCACTCCCACTCTTGTACAGGCTGCTGAACATCCTTGCTGCTATTCTCTGTATCATTTCTTCTTCTGTATGTCCAGCAGAAGGAGGACGCAGAGCTGCTGGAGCAAGTCCAGAGGAGGCCACAAAGATGGTCCAAGGGCTGGAGCAGCTCTGCTGTGAGGGTAGGCTGAGGGAGCTGGGGGTGTGCAGCCTGGAGAAAAGATTCCAAAGAGATCTCAGAGCTGCCTGCCAGTACCTGAAGGGATCCTCCAGAAAGGCTGCAGAGGGACTTTTCATGAGGATGTCTAGAGACAAGCCAAGCTGAGGGAGAGCAGGGTTAGCCTGGGTCTTAGGAATAAGATATGATGAGACTCTGGAATAGGCTGCCCAGAGAGGCTGTGGCAGTGTTCAAGACCAGGTTGGATGAGACCTTAAGTAGCTGAGTCTAGCTGAGAGGTGTCCCTGCCCATGGTGGGGAGGCTGGAGGAGATGAGCTCTGAGGTCCCTTCCAACCTAAGCCATTCCAGCCAGCTGCCCTGACTCTGACATGGTGAAATAGCTGTTTTGATTTTTGCATCACCAAAGAACCTACTCCAGTTTGCTTTCATCTTCCTAAGCACTTCTCCCCCCTTCCAGATATTTCAGTGCTGTGAGTCATTTCAGACTAATAGTTGCATTTTAAAATGACTTCCAATGATGTCACCCAAGTGCTGCAGGCTCCCAGCCTCACCAGGCTGCAGCAGCCCAAAGATAATCTCCAGAGGTTTGATTTGTTTTAGTTTTTTTTTTTCTTTACACCCCCTGCTTTTGAAACCTTCTCAGTTTGCATCCAAATCCTTGAAGCCACCAGGAAAAGGAAACCTGCTCTGGAGATTTAAATTGGACTTCAGTTACCAGAGCAAGTCCCATAAAACCCAGATGTGCTCCCACAAAAATTTTATTGACCTTTTTTTTTGGGAAGAGATGGAAACTTAACCACACCACTCTCCTAAAATACAGGCAACCATTTTGGTTGCTATTTTTCTCCCTGGCAGCAGCAGTTCTCCTCTTCTACAGTGCCCAGCTAAGAGAAGCTTATCCAGTGTGAATCACTGGAAGAGGGATCCTCTCCTAGGACCAGGAATTATTAACACCAGACCAAAGGGCTTTTTTTTTTTTTGTTTGCCAGGTGGAAGGTAGTGTAAAACTTTCAGTGGCTGATCAATCCCAGATCATATTTTCCACTTCAGTAGACAATGCAGCTACCAGTGAGGAACTGCTGCAGACTTTTTTCATGATCAGGGTTTAATTATTTCCCCCCCCAGTCTATTTCTGCCTATAAAACACTGATTTAAGCAAAAAGCTGCATTGTTTCTTGGCTGGGTGTAGCAGTTTAAGAGATCCTGGTTCTCCATTAACAAAACCATAGAGACAAAAGCCAGTCCCAGGGGGGATGGACCTGAGAGATAAAACCACACAGAAGGAAAAGGAAAAGCATCTTTCTGCTTCCCTAATTAACTGAGTGGAAAACAGGAGGCTGCTTCTAAGTCCTGAAGGGTTCAAGGCTGGGTTGGATGGGACCTGGAGCAAGCTGGACTAGTGGAAAGTGTCCATATTACAGCTGCAGCTGTAAGTAAAACTCAATACACTGAATGATGATTTTAACCTGGCTGAGTGGAAGATGTCCACACTGCAGCTGCAGCTGCAAGTAAAACTCAATGCACTGAATGATGATTTTAACCTGGCTGAGTGGAAGGTGTCCACACAGCAGCTGCAGCTGCAAGTAAAGCTCAATACACTGAATGATGATTTTAACTTGGTCTGGTGGAAGGTGTCCACACTGCAGCTGCAGCTGCAAGTAAAGCTCAATGCACTGAATGATGATTTTAACCTGGTTGAGTGGGAGGTGTCCACACTGCAGCTGCAGCTGCAAGTAAAGCTCAATGCACTGGATGATGATTTTACCCTGGTCTGGTGGAAGGTGTCCACACTGCAGCTGCAACTGCAAGTGAAGCTCAATGCACTGGATGATGATTTTAACCTGGCTGAGTGGGAGGTGTCCCCACCCACAGCACAGGGTTGGACCTAGATAATCCTTAAAGTCCCTTCCAACCCCAAACCATTCCAGGAATCTGAAGATTTCCCTTTCCAGCTGTTCCTTGACACATCTGAATTGTACCCAATGACTTCTCCCATGTTTTACACCGCAGCAGAAGTGGTTTGATGTGAGTCACTGAGAACCTTTTCCACTCTAAACCTGCCAAGGAACATTTCTGAGGGGCTGCTCACTTGTGGTTCATGCTTTGGTAGAATTACTCCCCAGACACTATTCCTGCTTCAGAAGAGGCTGGCAAGGTTCCCACAGAACATGGCACCAATATCCTTTCTGGGATGCACAATGACTGTCTAGGGAAAATGGCTTAAAATAGGAAGGATTCCTGAGCAAACAGGAACCTAAACCCCTGCCACGCAGTACCTGTAGCCACAAACAGAACTCACCATGCTGGAGAAAGATGGTGAATGATTTATTTTAACCTGGGCTAGTGAGAGGCCTCATAGCAGGGAGGGGGTTGGAACTGGCTGATCTTTAAGGCCTCTTCCAACCCAAACCATTCAAAGCTTCTCTTGATGTTTTTTCCAGTAACTCCCAGTCTAGCTCTCTTATTACCAATATCAGCAGAAATTGGGGTGGGGGGGGCAAAAAAAATCTCCTTTCCAACGTGGACAAGGATACATGAGCTGGCTCTAAGATTACAGACTCACTTAGAGGATCAATCACTGGCTGGTGACAGTGTCTGCAGTGCAGAAAAGTTCTGCTTATTGCCACAAGTGAAGAGATATCTGTCAGTATTCTGTGTTCACTGTTCTGTCCAAACAGAAACTAAATGTCTAGGAATTTGCCACTATATATTTAATTTAATTTTTTTTTTTTTTTGGGTATTAGAGGTGACTAGTACAGGCTCTGCTAGTGTTTCTTGTCTGGGGCTCGGGTGGGTAGGGGTCTGTTGTAATTTCTTCAAGCTATTGCAGAAGCTGCTTTTAACCTAAGCTGTTCAGTTGTCTTGAATAAACTGGTTTGTGCTTTACAAGGGAATCCAGGTGAGCCAGGATTCAATGGGTAGCCTCCTTGCCTCGCTGTCACAGGGTAACTAGAGCTGAAGTAAGTCACTTGTGATAACTTAGCTGCAAGGGTGGGAGCTTAGATGCCCCTCCCCTGACCTGTAACGTTGTGTACTGTAACCTGCCAAGATTAGACACTCACCTACTGTAGAACTGTGGTTTTTGTCAGCAGCTGCTTAGTTTGTCTGCCCCTGGTGTGATACCCGTGGTTGAGAATAGAATGTACTTCTGCAGATTTCAGAAGCCCTGTCTTAACTCTCTGGTCTCTGTATATAAATCTTATTGTCTAATCCCAAAAGGGGAAATGTGTAGCACAAGAGGAAGTTAGTCTTAAGGGGGTTCTGCACCAAGCCTGGAGGGCTGGGGGAAGACACAGATCTAAAAGCAAGAAGGTTTCCTACTAACCCCTCACTTGGAACTGACTGCAGCTTGGGGTTTGCAGTCAAAGACAGATCTAAGACCTGTTCTTTCCCATACTGAACCTTCTGGTGAACTCTTCAAGCAGTTCCTTGTTTCCCCCTGTTTGATGCGCTGAAGTTGGAGGGGGAGGGAGGAAGATTTTTCCACGAAGCTGTAAGACTTCAGTCTGAAACCCAAGTCCCAGTGCTGAGCCTCACAACATTCCCCAGGCACCAGCAAGCAGCACACACACGTCCCAGCCTCACTGGGGACGTGGCTTAGGCACACTGCTGGTGTGTAGTTGGGAAGAGCAAGCTGCCATGCTGCACTTTGTGAGCTGGGAGATGCAGCTGCCTCCTCCCACCCTCAGGCAAATCGATGCCCACTGTGACTCTGCTGATCTGGGTTTGGTAAAGCCTGCACCTTTGGGCAGTTTGGCTGAAGTCAGATGTGCTGCTGGGCAACCTGGACCAGCCTCACGTCTGACTGGAGCTAACTGACCAATTTCCATTGCATTTTCAGCTGCCCAAACTCCTGACCAGCACAAAAGAGGGAGGAGTGACCTCAACCTAATCAAATACAGAATAAACAAAGATTAAAAAAAAAAAACCAAAACCCACAAGTATTCTTCTGGAGAGGTATTTTCTCTTCTGCTCCTTTCTTTTTGCAATCAATAAGTTCTGAAATTGTTTATTCTTGCTCATTTGGCTTGCTCATTCTTCCCTCCCTCCCCCACCACCCCATCCCCCCTTCTCCCCACGGTTTCAGTGTGTTTAGGACTGGAAAAAAAAAAAAAAAGAGCAGAGGTTGGATTGCTTTCTTTAGTATGGAGCTGAAGGAATAGGGAAGAGACAGAAGAACATGAAATAAATAAATATTTTAAAAAAGGAAAAAAAAAAAAAAGAAAAAAAAAGCATGGCCTTGGCTTCATACCACACTTTCTGTGCCTTGTTCTATCAATGTAAATTCTGAATGTTGTAAAATACTTGGGAAAGAGACTCCTTGGAAAAGGCTGCACTGGCTTCTTTTTTTGTTTGTTTTTTTGTTTTTTTTTTTTTTTTTTTTTTTTTTTTTTTTTTTTTTTTTTGTTTTTTTTTTAATTTATTTTCTTTTTCCAGCACATGTACATATATAAATATCTATACATATATATATTTGGTAATGCCAAACAGCTGTGTTATATTGTACTGGGAAACCAACCAACCAACCAAGAGTAATAATGGAGAGTTTGGATGTTTTATGTAGAGTTTGCAGAAATTGTATGGCTCTAGCCTTTTTGGAGAGAAAAACTGTACAGAGGTAAATTACTGCATATGTTATTTATGAATAAAGAGTCTTTTACTGACATCTTGGATGGCTCTGAGTGGCACTTTAATTGCTGTCATGGTCCAGAGGAGGGCCACGAAGATGATCAGAGGGTTAGAGCAACTCTGCTGTGAGGACAGGCTGAGAGAGTTGGGGCTCTGCAGCCTGGAGAGGAGAAGGCTTCCAGGAGAGCTTGGAGTGGCCTTGCAGGATCTGAAGGGGGCTACAGGAAGGCTGGGGAGGGACTATTGACAAGGGCTTGGAATGACAGGACAAGGGGCAATGGGTTTGAAGTGTCAGAGGGGAGATTGAAACTGGATGTTAGGAGGAAGTTCTTTACAGTGAGAGTGATGAGACACTGGCACAGGTTGCCCAGGGAGGTTGTGGCTGCTCCCTCCCTGGAGATGTTCAAGGCCAGGTTGGATGAGACCTTGAGTGCCCTGTGCTAGTGGGAGGTGTCCCTGCCTATGGCAGGGGGTTGGAGCTGGATGATCCTTGAGGTCCCTTCCAACCTTCCCATTCTATGATTCTATGATTCACCTTAAACCATAGCCCCAAGCACCACATCCAAACCACCCTTAAACACACCCAGTCTGGGTGACTCCAGCACCTCCCTGGGCAGCCCATTCCAGTCCCTGACCACTCATCATCTACTGCAACCATGGGCAGGGATAATTTGTTTTTACAAATCCCACTCCAGGATCAGGTCCTCTTTGGCCTGGGCACTGCCAGAGCAACATCTGGTTTTCAGCTTTTTGCTAGGTGGAAGCTGCAAACCCTCTCTCTGTGTGTACTTCCCTGGCACTTCCCTCTGAAACACAGAGAGCTCCACTGCTGCCTTCAGCATAGGGTTGCATCTTGACTCTGGAATCAGAGCTAGGGGTTCTGTCCCATTTATGTGCAAATGTTGTCCTCATTAGCAATGCTCTTTACAGAGATGCACCAGATAAGCACTCATTGTCTTGATTAATCCTTCCCTTGCAGACCCTCACTTAAAAAGAACAGAAGCCAGCAAACAGAGCACTTGGTCCTGCAATCAGAACACCTCTGATTACTAAAGAGCTATCACCAAGCCACTGCAATCTGATGAGGAATCACAGAATCACAGAATGTCAGGGGTTGGAAGGGACCTCCAAAGCTCAGCCAGTCCAAGCCCCCTGCCAGAGAGCAGATCACACAGGAACACATCCAGGCAGGGTTTGAATATCTCCAGAGAGGGCGACGCCACGGCCCCCCTGGGCAGCCTGTGCCAGGGCTCTGGCACCCTCACAGGGAAAAAAATTCCTCCCCATGTTTAAATGAAACTTCCTCTGCCTCAGCTTGCACCCAGTGCCCCTTGTGCTGGCATTGGGCATCACCCAGCAGAGCCTGGCTCCAGCCTCCTGCCACTCATCTTTACATCTTAATAACCATTGCTGAGGTCACCTCTCAGCCTCCCCTCTCCAAGATAAAGGAGGCAAGTGAAGATAATTATGATCTGTGATAATCTCCTTCCTGTGCACAGACTCTGCCCAGCACCAGTGTGGGGTGAAGGCACTGGGAATGATGAGCCCTAGGATTTAAGACAGTGCAATAATGTGGCCTTGGAGGTTGTTTAATAATTTATCCATTTCACTGTCTCAGCACTAGTAATACATAGCCCTAAAAACCCTCACCACAGCTATCCCAACCAGGTCAGCCTCACATGAAGGAGACTAAAAGGTGAAGGAAACCCTTTAGCTTTGCTCTAGGCATCATGCAGAGCCCTCTCTCGGGCTGGATTTGATCTCCACTGCAGTTGCCAGGGTGCCACATTAACACAATTAAGCATCAACTCCATCACTCTTAACTCTGGCTATGACACTCACCTGAAGTGAGAGGTTAGGAAATGCATTATTAGCACACAGACAGCAGAAGGGGTGGGGGTGGGGGTGGGTGCTAGGACGAGCTGTTACAAATCAAGACCTCCTCCATAGGCTTAATTATGTGCATTTAAGTTGTTGCCATCCAAGCTATCAAACACCATAACAGCAGCCTGTGTAACAAAGGGGACCTGCTGCAGCAACTGCCTTTGACATTCATTGTGAAATGATTCAGGATTAATTAATGTTTGCAGAGGAATAATCTCTGTTAGTGTTAAGAAGTTCTCTGCCTTGTCATTTCAGGAACAGTCACTTAGGATTTATACAGCAGGTAGAGGCTGGTGGCAAACTGACTCAGTTGGGGGGATTCACGAGGCAGGAATTATAAAATCTGCAGTTATTTTATTTTATTTTATATAAAATTAATTAGATGGGGTTCAGAAATTCGTTTGGGGAAATCTTTCACAAGGATGCTTACAGGGAATTTAGTAATTTAGAAAAATCAGGAAGCTTGGAAAAGGTTTGCTATAAAAAATAACTTTGCTGGGCTTACAAACAAAAGGCAGCCTGGAGCCCTAGGGAACGTCTGCGCTACTCACGGCGGTGGAGTAGGAATTCAGAGATAGTCCCTTGGCTATCTGACTGACTTGTCGGCAGTGTTTGTGGCAGTGCCTTGAAGTGCAGATCGTGGGGCAGCACAGGGTGAAGCT
>WBNM01030637.1:0-15916 GCA_013399055.1 Ramphastos sulfuratus
TGTAAGTTCCTAACCCACCACAAGGAGGTTCCACATTAACATAAAGGAACACTTCTTCACTGTGAGGGTGACAGAATCCTGGAAGATGCTGCCTGTAGGGGTTGTGGAGTCTCCTTCTCTGGAGACATTCAAAACCCATCTGGACACACTCCTGTGTGACTTGCCCTAAATGATCCTGCTCTGCCAGAGAGGTTGGACTGGATGATCTTTCAAGGTCACTTCCAACCACTAACTAACATTCTGTGATTCTGTAAATAATTCAGTGTATGTATGATGCTGTGTTTCAGAAATGCATTGGGTCATCTGAGATGTGATCGATACACAGCTGACTTTTTAAGAATGGTAGATGTTCTTGAATCTTACTCTAGATAGTTGGTTAGGTTCAGTAAAAACTGACAGAACTTACAAAAGTATATTTGCATTTTGATTCCGCTCTGCCATCTATTCAGCTTTTGAGGTGGGGTCTTTGTGGCCCATCTCACTGAGATGCTTTCCATTTCTCTTTGTGTCTTTGTTTTCTTCTCCACATTCTGTATTTTCATTTGGAAAACCTTTTTCTTCAGTATTCTGTATGTTAATAAGTTTTCTTTCTGTCTGGTTTGCTTTCCCTCACTGCATTCTTCTTTTGCCCATTACTTCTGTGTTTATTTATTCTTAATGGCCCCAATTAGAAAACAAGAAGCATCAACACTTATTTAAGCCTGGCTTAACCATGCATTGAGTCATTGCCTGATTCAACATGCTTAATTTTTTTAATTTGTTTGAAGAATTGGGACAACAATGATTCATGCAAGGCCTCTGTGATGCTCTCCAAATCAACTGTGTTTTTATTTGTCATAAATGGTTTATTTTCAACAGTGGAAAAGTTGCCAGAAACAGTACAAGGCACTGTGGCTGAGTGGGGAAGAAAAAAATTGAGCGACAGGCAAGTTTACAGCTAATCCATGTAACTGAAATAGCAGCTCAGTGTCACAACACCCACTTAGTGAAGGGAAATGGAGGGAAAGCAAAGGCCAAAGGGAAAAAAAAAATCAAACCACTCAGCTATTAGAAAGATTTGAACCAGCACATGAGATGCTCATTCATCAAACCATCTTCCTGTGCTGGGTTACCGAGGAGGAAGCACAATGCAGACTTTGGATGTATGTTTGTGGTATGTCCCAGTAGAGTTACAAGGTTCTGAACAAGGTCCCAGCAGAGTTGTTGTCATCTATTTAAATGTCTTACTACTATGTTTGTCTGCATCACATCTTCAAATACTTCTGAGGCCTCGGTATGATAATGAGATGCCACTCTGTCAAGGGTCAGGCTGAGCTGGCCACTAGATGAATGTCAGGGGCTCTCTGTGACCCCCTCTGCCTTCCCAAAGGCAAGAAGGGAGAGAAACTGATGGGGTGGGAAAGAAACCACTTGGGAGGGAAATGAAAACAATCAAATTAAATAGAGACGAAGAGACACAAGCCAATATGGAACCCAACTGCTGATGGCAATGATGTCACCATCACCACTGATGCTGTGGGCAGGCACTGGGGAAGTTCCAGACTGGACTCAGCAGCACATGGGAATCAAATTCAGGAGTAGGATTCTGGAACTGGATTCAATAAAGCCTGGATTAGAACTAAAGGCAGAATGACCAGAGTCCTCTTTGGACACTGGTTGTTGAAGAAAAGGCTTGACCTTGGTGGTCAAAAAGTGCTGGCACTGAGCAGAAACTGAGCTGAGAAGTCAAATCACTGAGCGGAATTTGTTTTGGTCTATCTCAAACCAGGGCACACTCAAAAGATCTTTCTAAGGCTGAGGATTGGAAATGACCAAAGATCCATTTTCTGACTTTTACTTTATGACTAACTGTAGCTCAGGATCTCTATTCTTAATACTTAGGATATGAATAATTAAATATTTAAATGTATAGTTCTTCATGCAACTGCCTGGGGCATCCGTTCCAGTTGATTTGTATTCCTGATCAGTAGCTGTGCTACTGAAATCATTTTGGTAGTAGATTTCTCTCAAAGCCTTTCAACAGCCCCCAGTGTTGCATTCACAACATTCTTACACATATTATATGCTTGACAAAGCAACCTCAAGCAAGGAAAGCTAATGTTTAAAACACATGGAAATATTCAGTGACTTTAGGATAAATAGGAGGAGTGCTCTTCACCCAGCAAACTGCTTCCCCAAGGGAATATGGTTATAGAGCTTCCCTCATGGCAAGCTTTGGTCAACAAATGATTTGCTACAGAGTAATTGCTACATGAGCCAGCAACAGTCGCTGGCAGCCCAGAAGGCAACTGTGTCATGGGCTGCATTGAAAGCTGTTACCAGACAGACAGAGTGGATTCTGCCCCTCTGCTCTGCTGAAACCCACTTGGAGCACTGTGTGCAGTTCTGGGGCTCCTGGCATGAGAAAGACATGGAACTGCTGGAGCAGGTCCAGAGGAGGCCACAAAGACGATCAGAGGGCTGGAGAACCTCCCCTGTGGGGACAGGCTGAGAGAGTTGGGGGTATTTGGTGTGGACAAAGAAGGCTCTGGGGAGACCTTAAAGCAACCTTCCAGTACTTGAAGTGGCCTCCAGGAAAGCTGGCAAGGGACTTTTTACAAGGGCTGTAGTGACAGAATGAGAGGGAATGGACTGAAGCATGAGGAGGGCAGATTTAGAATGGAGCTGAGAAGGAAATTCTTCCCAGTGAGGGTGATGAGACACTGGAACAGGTTGCCTGGGGAGGTTGTGAATGCCCCCTCTCTGGAGATGTTTAAGACCAAATTGGATGGGACCTTGAGCAAGCTGGTCTAGTGGGAGGTGTCCCTGCCCATGGCAGGGAGGTTGGAACTGGATCCCTTCCAACCTAAACTGTTCTATGAATCTAGGAACTGGAAACACTGTGTGCTATAGTAAGGGTTGCAGTGGGTGAGCAACACTAAGACATATGTGCACCTTAGCATAAAATTTAGGACCAGCTCTTCAGTGGAAATAAAAACTAGGTGATGCTTTCTTCCTATGTATTGACATTCTGACTCAGGAAATTGTTGAGGCACCTAGCTTCACACTGGAAGAAACTCATTTTGGATTAAACATGTGATGGTTTGGGAGTTCCCCGCCCCCCACCCTTTGTAAAATGACTCAGACTAGAACTCAGCTGGCTGGAAGTTANCTATAGTATAATTTTCTCTATTAAAATATTCCAATTAGCCTCAAACCAGCACAAAACATTAGGAAGAAATTCTTCCCCATGAGGGTGGTGAGGCACTGGAGCAGGTTGCTCAGGGAAGCTGTGGAGGCCCCAAGCCTGAAAGTTAGAAGCCAGGTTGGATGAGGCCTTGAACACCATAGTCTTGTAGGAGGTGTCCCTGCCCATGGCAGGGGGTTGGAACTACATGATCTTGAATGTCCCTTCCCACCCTAAGCATTCAATGATTCTGTTTCTTGATTACAAATTATATTTATCAGGATAGTTCTGTCACTTGCCAGTTAGGCAAATGAGAGTGTTACATGCTTCCCGAAGTATGTAAATTGGAAGCATCTGAATGGGTACAGCCAGAACACTCCTTCATTGACTAGAGTTTAGACTGCAGTTATCTAAACAAGCATTTATTTATTTATAAGTGCATACCTTCTAATAGGATGCTCCACACAGGAGTAATTAAACTTAACATTATGTCACAGGGACAAATGCAAATATCTGTGATTCATTTCTTGCCATGCATATTTTTCTAGTGACAAAAAAAAATATGGTTTGTCTCTGCCTGTCTTTATTAGAGTTTCCATTTTCTATACTCTGTTTACAGTTTGTTGCAAATTAACCAATGTCAAACTGACAAGCTTCTAAATTTACTGGCTTGTTAGGGGTGGAAAAAAACCCAAAACTTCTGTGGGGGGAAAAAAAATCAATGCGCTTTTTCTGCAGCAAGACTTAAATGAAAGCAATTCTCCACGCTGTTAGCATAAATGAATTTGGCTCAAGTGAAATGCAAATTAAAGCTCTTGTTTGCACTTCTTTTAGTAAAGGCAAAATCTGTATTTCTCTAAGTTGTTGATGGTGTTTCCATGTATTTATGTTCATTTTGCTAGCCAAGAGATTACACTGAGTTCAGTGGTCTAATTCTGACCCCTTTTGCATCAGTTCTGTATTAATTCAAATATGCTGGGTCAGGTAGCAGCTTAGAGTGAAGTGCAGTGAGGCTTCTCTCATTAGCCTGAGATCCCAGGGCCAGAGCAGCAAAGAGAAGCCACTTCTCTTCTGTTTAAGGCTTGTGATTTTGGGTCCCGGTGGTACGATAATGGTGCATTTTGTGGATATATACACAAATATGTTCTTCCAGTATTCCAATTTAAAATAAAACATGAAGCTGTATGGATGAGGTAACTTATGTGAGCCATGGGAAGAGAGGGAGGAAACCATCACAGAATCATCACAGACTATATCTGGTTGGAAGAGACCTTCAAGATCATCCAGTCTAACCTTTGACCCAGCATTGAAGGGTCTACTCTAAACCATGTCCACACAATGGTTGAGGTGCCCCAGAGGTGGCGACTCCACCACTGCCCTGGGCAGACCATTCCGATGTTTCAGAACCCTTTTGGTGAAGAAATATTTCCTAATATCCAGCCTAAGCCTTGCCTGATGCATCTTGGAACCATTTCCTCTGGTCCTGTCACTTGCCACCAAGGAGAAGAGGCTGCCCCTGTCCTTGCTCCAATCTCCATTCAGGCAGCTGTAGAGAGATATAAGGTCATAGAATGGTTGGAAAAGACCAGTGAGATCATCAAGTCCAACCATCAACACCACCATGGCTGCTAAACCATGTCCCAGAGTGTCATGTCTACATGTTTTTTTAATAACTCCAGACTGCCATTGCTGTTGGGACTCTGACTGCTACAGAGTAACTCTGACTGATTCAGGATAACTTAATTGCTGTGCTGATAAATCTCCCAAGAAGTCAGAGCTACTTCAGAATCCTTCCTGCCATGGTAGCCTTAGCTGAGATGCTGATGTCTGTCTGAGGTCGTAACTCAAGTGCGTGGCGTTCAGGTTTTCTCGTCGTTTTGGTATCCTCATCCCACATGCATGTGTTGTGTCTGGTTCCATTTGCTTCTTCTCATTCATAGATGCATAGAATGGGTTGGGTTGGAAGGGAGCTTAAAGATGATCTAGTTCAAACCCTTATGCCATGGGCAGGGACACCTTCCATTAGAGCAGCTTGCTCAAGGCCTCATCCAGCCTGGTATGGAACACCTCCAGGGAGAGGACATCCACAGTCTCTATGGGCAGCTTGTTCCAGTGTCTCACCAGAACACTGCAAAGAATTTCTTCCTAAAATCTCCTAAATCTAAATCTGCCAAGTCTAAATGTACCTTCCTCAAGCTTCAATCCATTCCCTCTCATCCTGTCACTACAAGCCCTTGTAAAAAGTCCCTCCTCAGCTTTCTTGGCAGCCCTCTTTAGGTACTGAAAGGTTGCTCTAAGGTCTCCCCAGAGCCTTCTTTTCTCTGCATTGAACAGTCCCAACTCTCTCAGCCTGTCCCCACAGGGGATTTTCTCCATCCCTCTGATCATCTTTGTGCTCTACTCTGGACCTGCTCCAGCAGCTCCGTGTCCCTCTCATTTTTGGGGGCCCTAGAACTTGATGCAGTGCTCCAGGTGGGGTCTCATGAGAGCAGAGCAGGGGGGCAGAGTCACTTCCATCATGTATCTGGTCACACTGCATTTTATCCAGCCCTGGATATATTTAGTGCTGGCTCCTCTGCCCTAGTCACTGTTCCATTTAGTGCTCATTATATGGCCTGTGGGTCATGGGCTTTTAAAACAGCTGTCAGAGTCTCTAGCCTGGCTGTGTTGCAGAATCCTTACCTGTACAGTCAAGCCTGCAGATCTTTCCAGGCACCAACTCCTGTTTGTTTTCTTTCTGGGGAGATTTGTTGTCACCTCCTAAGTAAATTTGTGTTTGACCCTCTGATGCACTGATTGATTCGCTTAGTTCTGCATTTGTAAACTTCAGACATTTGCATTTGTAATGCTCACCATTCCTTCCAGCTGCATGCTGAGAACTTTTTTCTGGGTGAAATGCATTGAGGGGTGACTGCTGGGCTGAGTGCCTCTTCTTTCTGCTCTAATCCCAGTTCATTTTGTTGAGAAAGTTAATTGGATTCAGGCAGTAAAACCATTCTGTAGCTGCTACAAAATCGAAGCTGTTAACAAACACATCATCAAGTAGATAGGAGGTGTCCTTAGTTCCTTCCCAGAGAAGAAAAAACAGTTTTATTAACAGCCTGTGGCAAATGACTGTTCCATACTAAAACTTCTCAGTCTTAGAGAATTGCCTTGAAATCTGTATCATACAATCACAGATTGGCTTACATTGGAAGTGACCTCTGAAATCATCTACTCCAACCTCCCTACCATGGGCAGGGACACCTCTTCATTAGACTTGGTTATCCAAGGCCTTATCCAGTCTCGGCCTTTAACACCTCCAGGGAGGGGCCATCCACAACCTTTCTGGGCAACCTGTTTCAGAGTTTCACCATCCTTGTACTGAAGAACTTCTTCCTAAGATTCAGTCTAACCCTACTGTCCCTCAGCTTCAAAACATTCCCCCTTGTCCTGTCTCTAGACACCCTTAGAGAAAGTCTCTCTCCAGCCTTCCTGTAGACTCCCTTGAATTTTCATTTCTTTCAGACATAATTCATTAAAATTCTCAGTTGGGAACCAATGCTGAAGTGAAAGAATTTCTCTGCCAGTCCAAATATATCGAATGTATCATCGAGTTCACTGCTCATACCAAACTAGGTTGGGAGGCCGGGCTGACGCCCTGTCAGGTTCTTCAGCCATCCAATGAGAACTGGATGGGCTGGAGAGCTGTGTGAAGAACCTCATGAAGTTCAAGTCATGCATCAGGGGAGGAGTAACAGCAGGCACCAGTGCAGACTAGGGGTTGACATTCTGGAAAGCAGCACCATGGAGAAAGACCTTGGAGTCCCAGTGGACAGCAAGTTCTTCATGGGACAGCAATGTGCCCTCATGGCCAAGAGGGCCAATGGCATCCTAGGGTGGATGATCAGGGCTGGTTGGAACACCTCTGTTATGGGGACAGACTTGAGGGAGCTGGGGTTGATCAGCCTGTAGAAGAGAAGACTCCAGGGAGACCTAATAGCAGCCTACTGGTACCTGAAGGGGGCTACACGAAGGCTGCAGAGGGACTGTTTCCAAAGTCCTGCAGTGACAGGACAGGAGGCAATGGTTTATAATGAGAGGAGAGCAGATTTAGATTGGGTGTTAGAAACAAGTTCTTCACCAGGAGGGTGGTGGAACACTGCAACAGGTTGCCCAGGGAGGTAGTTGAGGTCCCATGCCTGGAGCTATTCAAAGTCAGGCTCAATAAGGCTCTAAGCAACCTGATCTAGTGGAGGGCAGGGGGGCTGGACCAAATGGCCTTTGGAGGTCCCTTCCTACACAAACCTTTCTATGATTCTATGATCTTGCACACAAAATTGGTATTTTTTCCTACATAAAGCTGTTCAGTCACATTCTTTGACTAGCTCTGTCCAGTGATTTCTAGATGATTGCTGGTTCAATCAAGCTGCTTTTTACAGACATAGGGTATGGAAATTATAACAGCAAGAGAGAAAAAGTGAGAAGGCAAGGGAGGTTGTGGATTACCGCTTTCTGGAGGTGTTTAAGGCCAGGTTGGATGAGGCCTTGAGCAAGCTGCTCTAATGGAAGATGTCCCTGCCCATGGCAGGGGGCTGAAACTGGATGATCTTTAGCATCCCTTCCAACCTAAGCCACTGTATGAATCTATGGAAATACAGATGTGTGCATCTGTTTGAGAACGCAGGCGTGTAAGCAGATGAATCATCTTGTGCATTGTGAAGGCAAGTGTGAAGAACTGGAAGAAAAACCTTGTTCTTATACACAAATTCAATATTAATTTTATAGAAAATCACTAAAGAGCTGATTTAGGAGGACAATCACTTAATGGTTCCTAATTGGATTGAAGGAATTCACCCTGTGTCCATAATCTATTGTGTATTAAAGAAGAGTGACTGAAGATTTCATTTGAATGCTTTGTTTATTCCCAGTCCTTCATTTCAAGGTTGTCATCTGTGCAGTGTAATTTTGGTTTGGGTTTTTTGGTTGGTTGGTTTGTTATTATTTTGTTTTGTTTTGTTTTTTCATTAATAAGTTCAGTGTAAATAATTTCTCTGGTTAAAACCAAAGTAGAAAGAAATCTCCAGTGAAATCTAAAAAGAAGTGTCATAGAAATCTCAATATGAGAAAAAACCTTTTTGCTATGAGATGCTGGAGCCTTGGAGCAGGCTGCCCAGAAAGGTTGTGAAGTCTCCTTCTCTGGAGATCTTCAAAACCCACCTGGATGTGTTCCTGTATGACCTGTCCCAGGTGGTCCTGCTTTGGCAGGGGGATTGGACTCAATGATGTCTGGAGGTCCATTTAAACCCCTAGCATGCTATGATTCTGCGATTAAACTGAAGTGCCATGTCTGCACATTTTTTAACACCTCCAGGGATGGTGCCTCCACCACCTCCCTGGGCAGCCTGTCCCAATGCCTGACCACTCTTGCAGCAAAGAAATTTTCCCTAATATCCAACCTAAACCTCCCATGGTGCAACTTAGGCCATTTCCTGCCATTCTATCACTTAATACTAAGGAAAAGAGACCAACACCAACCCAGGTAGTAATACAGAGCAAGAAGGTCTTCTCTCAGCCTTCTCTTCTCCAGTTTAAACAATACCAGTTCATTTACATTGATTTCATGAGCAAGGATTAACCTAGAGAAGTTATCTATGGTGCTTCCTGTCCATCTTTCTGGAAAACTGTTTGGATAGACCAGTGTAGTGTTGTTTTGCCTTTGCTTTCAGTGTCACAGCATTTCACAGTCTCTTCTATAAGAGAAGAGCTTCTTTGCTCCTTGCTGATCTCAGAGCACAGGGGTCATGTATTAGCAGGCTAGCAGGAATAGAAAACCTTTTCAGAAGATTAATGCTGGTGTATTTCAAAATGAGTAATTTACACCTCTGTAAAATGGGTAAACTCCTTCCTTTTGCTGTTGATTTCTACACAACCTTCATGCCACTGGGCGTGAGTTTTGGAGATGCATTGTTGAAAAATGTCTGATTTCAGGTAGGGGTTTTGAGGAGTCAGGTGAGTTAAGAGATGAAAGATTTTCCTGTTGCTTGATCTCTAAAAGGATGTAAGAGATCAGAAGACATGTATGTTGTTTACAAATCAGTGCCAAAGCCTCTGATAAAGATTATGTGGACATACCCATGAAGGATACAGCTTCTAGTTTCTCGGCACTGCATGAAACAAGCATTTGCACCTAGCATTGCACACATTGCCAATAGCAGCTTGTGCTTGCAAGGCTGTACCAAATAGCTCCAAGTGCAGGTCATCTCCAGGGTCCTTTGTTCTCATGAACAAGGGATGTTGCAATGCTCTCCTTACTCCTCCTTCTGTAGAATCTTTCAGGTTGGCAAAGACCTTTGAAATCATCAGGTAGAACCATTAGCAGTACTCTTGGAGGTTCATGAATAACGCTAAGCACCACATCTAAATGACCTTCAAACACATTCAGGGATGGTGACTCCACCACCTCTCTGGGAAGCCTGTTCCAATGCCTGACCACTCTTGCAGTGAATTTTTTTTTTTTTTTTTTTTTAAATTTCAAGCCTAAACCTCCCCTGGTGCAGCTTGAGGCTGCTCCATCTTGTTCTATCACTAAATACCTGTGAGAAGAGACCAGCACCTCCATCTCTGTTGTCCTTCCAGGTAGTTGTAGAGGGTGACAAGGTCTCCCCTCAGCCTTCTCTTCCTCAAACTAAACAGATCTTTCTTCTCTTAACGGCATCTTCTCAAGTTTTCCTTCCTGTGGAAACATTGTAGAAGGCAATAACTTAAATGGATAAAGCATCCGGTAATCAAAAACATGCCCTCAGTCAAAGCTGGTTTTATTTCAGGAGGCTGATAATTTGTTTTCTTTTCAAATCACATCGCATCACAGATCACATCAGAGAAAAAGTCATGAGGCATGTGCTCCTATGCCACTAGAACTTACTGCAATTTGTACATAATTCCCTGGAGATGTGGTATTTTATAAATCTGTGTCTTGAGAAATTATTCTGCCTGATCCACTTGTCTGTCTCATACTTGTTTTTTTTTTTTCCGATTCTAGTTCTCCCATCCTGCAATTAGAAATGAGAGAGGAACAACTCTTGATGACAAAAAGAGAAGGAAACAGAAATTATCAAACAAGCTAGCACACAATAAAAATCATAAATATACAGATTCACAGATTGCATTGGGTTGGAATGGACCCTCAAAGGTAATCTTGTCCAACCCCCTTGCAGTCAAACACTTCCAACTAGATTAGGCTGCCCAGGGCCACAGTGAGTGATCTTGAATGTCTTCAGGGAAGGGGCCTCAACTACATCCTTGGGCAGCCTGTTCCAGTGTTTCACCACTCTCATTGTGAAGAACTTCCTCCTGATGTCCGACCTAAATCTCCCCTGCTCACATTTCAAACTATTGTTCCTGTTCCTATCACCACAGGCCTTTATAAACAGTCCCTCCCCAACCTTCCTGTAGGTCCCCTTCAGATGTTGAAATGCAGCTCTAAGGTCTCCTATCAAGACCATGCAGACATTAAAAAGCTGTTCCCAGTACATCTGCACCAAATATCGGAAATAACAAAGCAAACTCAAAAAAGTCACCCCTGGCAGGGTCTTTGGGTGGCATTCCCTGTCACCAGCAGCTTGGCTTGCACACTGCTGGCTCCCTGCTGCCCTTTTCTGATTAATTCAATAGATGTTGAGTGTAGTGAGGTTGGACTCATGGACCAACCAGTTCTTTGATGTGATATTAAAAATCCCTATTTCTACCAGCACTGAGCCATACCCTTGTCTACCTCTAGTCGTTGGAAATGAGCTGAAGTTGCTGAACCTGAGCTTTTCTCAATTAAGGAGCTTGGTTTGCTCTTCTGACTTTTACTACAGCTTGTGAACCTCCCTCCTTAGCAGAAATATAGGTAAAAGATCAGGGGGCATTATACAAAAGGTACTGGTACCATCATAATTTTACTCATAAAAAGGTACTTTTAAAACACTCTGTAAGAGCAAGTGTGAAGGACATGTTCCAAGAACAAACAATTTCTGTTAGGAACTGTTCTAAAACACCTCAGAGAACTTGATGTTTAATTTAACTTATTTTAATTGTTCTCAGGAAAGGATTTGAAGCTCTCTACTATAAAAATAACATGTATAAGACTTCTGGGCTTGAAATATCAAACAGATTTAAAGTGATTCTCCCATGAACACAAAAGCACACCATTTGTAAGCCTGTCTCACAGCAACGACTGAAAATCCAAACAACACAAAAATGTAAAAAATAAAACTAAATGTGATCAGAATTCTTTAGCAGATACCCCAAATATTTGGAAGTTTGGTTTAAATACGTGTGCTTGCTTACAGTCATACCTGAAATTGTGAGTATAAGGCAAAGAACAAGAAGGCTTCAGATGGAACAAATGTTTGTTTTATGGCTGGTAGCCCTGTAAACTGGAGTGAGTCCCACCATTGATTTCAATAGCACCTGGCTTAGATGTTATTGAATTTAAGATTTAAGTCTTTCATAAAATTCAGACTTTAATAAATTGAAATCCCTGATGGCTCCAGAGCTGCTGAGGAAGCAGCATTTGGCTTCATGCTCTGGACTGCCTCAGGATGTGCACTTGCAGCCCAGAAGGCCAATGACATCCTGGACTGCATCGAAAGAAGCATGGCCAACAGATGGAGAGAAGTGGTTCTGCCACTCTGCTCTGCTCTGGTAAGACCCCACCTAGACTGCTATGTCCAGCTCTGGGGCCCTCAATACAGGAAGGACTTGGACCTAATGGAGTCCTCTGGTCCAGTGGAGGCCACAAAGCTGATCAGAGGGCTGGAGCACCTCTGCTAGGAGGACAGGCTGGAAAAATTTGGGCAGTTGAGCCTGGAGAAGAGAAGGCTCCAGGGAGACCTTAGAGCTGCATTTCAATATCTGAAGGGGACCAACAGGAGTGCTGGAGGGAGACTGTTCACAAAGGCCTGCAGTGATATGATGAAGGGCAATGGTTTGAAATGAGAGAAGAGCAGATTTAGATTGGATGTTAGCAACAATTTCCACACCAGGAGGGTGGTGGAACAGGTTGCCCAGAAGATAGTTGAAATCCCGTCCCTGGAGGTATTCAAGATCGGAAGTCAGGCTAGACAAGGTTCTGAGCAACCTGATCTATTGGAGCATGTCCCTGCTGACTGCAGGGATGTTGGGCTAGATGACCTTTGGAAGTGTCTTCCAACCCAACCCATTCTATGATTCTGTAGGCTCAGCCATGGAGCCTGAAGGATTCTGTGCTGAGAGCACGTGGGCTGCCTGCCTCTGTACATTCACCTCATATCAACTGGGCTTGTCTACAAGGAGGCACAGATTTCTGCAGTAAGTGTTTCCTTGTCAGTACACCAAAAAAAGAACTTGATGAGAAACTGCTAATTTTAATAACAAAGGCCCTGAACCACTACTGAAAGTTCGATTTCTGTTTCAGAGAGAGAGGCCAAGTTGCCAAGTGGTTTGTGTATTACTTGGCATGTCTATATAGAAAAGCTCTAATCTGCTGTCTAGGGACAAGGGAGTAAGTCTTCTTCTTGCTTCTGTTGGAGCTCTTGAAGTTGCTTTAAATAATTCTGCATTCTGAATAAAAGAGAAGGGATTTGGGGGCCCTGTGGTTAGGGAACTTACCTGGCATGTAGGTGGCAGATTGAGGTTCACATCACTGCTCTAATGGGAATGAAATTGCTTATAGAGCCTGGAACAGCTCCAAGATAAATGAGGTGGTCTGTGATTAGAGCAGCTACCTGGAATGTGGAAGGTGCAGCTTAAGCTCTCAGGCTGTGAGGAGAGTGCTTCTTCCTCTGAGCCACAGCAAGCCACGAATCTCTGATGTTCTGGGATAGAACTGTCTCAGCTCCAAATTTGTAGGAGCCTCTTTTCATTCTAACAGCAAAGAGTTTTATATCAAAACATTTCCCCTTACGTTTTCACTCCCATCTCTTGTCATGATCCCATTGAGAAACTGTTAACTCTGTGCCTTTGTAGTCCTTGACCTGTCTGAAATACATGAGGTGAGACCTGTATTGGAATCAGATCAGCCATCTCTGATCACACAACTGTAAGGAAAGCCTCCTGCCAGCTACAGTGGCATTGTAATGCTCATGCTCTGCTTGAGATGCAGAGTGATTAGTTTGCTGTCTGGGCTATAATCATTTGCCAGACACCTCTAACACTGTAATCAGCTCACAACTTAATGTTGTATTACTTAAACTTACAGCAATCAACCCAAACCAGAAAATGCTCAGAAATCATGCAAAAGGAAATTAATGAGGTGATTCTGTGCTTCAAAAAGTAACCTTATTAGATGTCAAAACAAGGGGGAAGATGCACTGTGGAAAGAGACTTTACATGATCTAGCCAGGACTTTTACCATCACATTTCTGTTGACTCTGGTTTCACCACTTCTCAGGGTCCGTGTTCGTGGTCATATATTCTTAGAAAATCATAACTGGTCCTAAGAGCAGAAGGTAGCTTTGTTTAAAATGCAGATCTGTCACTAAGCTATTTGGATTCAGACCAAAGCAGAATCCACAGTTTCTTTGCTGCATCATTTTCCTGAAGTGGCTACAAGCAGGGAACTGAAACACTTCAAAATGCATAGCTGAAATAAAATACACAGACACACACAGACACACACACACCCACAGACAGACACGCTTACTTCCAGCAGGTATGAAATTGTTCTCTGCAACCAGTAGATGGCTCTGCAATCAAGCCGGGCAACCTGCAGCCATAGAGATGCAGCATTCCAAATTTTTCCTTTTGTCCTTCCATTTCCCTTCTTCATGAGTAGAAACGCGCCAGTTCCTGTGAGCAGTGGCATGACCAAAACTTTATTATTTCTTTTCTCCAGTACCAAAGAGTACTTTCCCTTAAGTCCTCGTTATTTTATTAGGATAGGACACAAAGAGAGAACAGGCTGATGGCTTTAGCCATTTTCCAGTAAAGTCAGCTGGCATCTCACTCCTGATTTCAGTGTAAATGAATGCCTGGAAGATCCTCTCCTTGAATCTCTAAGGGTTGAATGGATGGCAGGTTCCCAGCCATGTCACTCTGCTGTGAGCTCATTTTCTTTGTAGTGGTGGCTGAAAAGCTGTCCCTGACTGGACTTTGGCATTACATGGGGATGTTGCTCAGCAGTGGTCCTGAAAACACCGTGGCATCATTTTCCTGTTTAGAATAGGACACCTAGCTGCTGCTGATTCCATCTTTTGTAACACTCCAGGGAGTTTATATTACAGCCTGTGTCTTCTATCTCTCCTTGCCTCTTTGGTAAGTTACCAACAGCTGTAGCACTATTTCAAAAGGATGTGTGGGATGACTTAGAACCACAGAATCGTTTTGGTTGGGAAAGACTTTTAAGATCATCAAGTTCAACTATTTTCCAGCTCTACCAAGTCTGATGCTAAACCATGTCTCTGCACCTTTTAAACACCTTCAAGGGTGGTGAATTAAACTACCTTTCTGAGCAGCCTGTTCCAGTCTTCAAGAACCTTTTCAGAGAAGAATTTTCTTCTAATATCCAACCTAAACCTCCCGTGGTGCAACTTGAGGCTATTTCCTCTCATCCTATCCCTTTTTACTTGGGAGAAGAGACCAACCCCCAACTGGCTCCAACCTCCTTTCAGAGAGTTGTAGAGAGCAAATAGGTCTCTCCTTAGCCTCCCTTTCTCCAAGGTAAACAACCCCAGTTCCCTCAGCTGCTCCTCAAAAGACTTGTGTCCTAGAACTTTGTTGCTCTTCTCACAGTGAGGGCCCCAAAACTGGACCCAGCACTCAAAGTGTGGCTTGGCCACCACTGAGTACAGGGGGACAATGACTGTCCTGGTCCTACTGACCACAATGTTGCTGAGCCTGGACAGGATGCTGTTGACTTTCTTAGCCACCTTCTTGAAAGAAATCTCTGAACAAAGTCCAGATTTGGAAAAAAACAATATGTTTTTTTTTCCTAAACAGAGATGTTAATTGGCAAGAAATGCAGTGAAATCAAAGAAGTAACTCCATTGTGAACCTCAGATTAGAGCAAAGCACCATCTACCATACCTTCCCTTGGCATTTGTTTTGAATTACTACTGTAAAACCACAAGAAGGAAATGATAGGTGCTGTCTACTTTATGAGGCTTTTAAGATGAGGAAACAAATTGGGTGTTGTGTACATCCTCCTGCTGTGCTCATTGTTTTAAAATTCCAAAGTATTGATTATGGGGAGCTGCTGAGTGTTTTTCTTTCTGCAGGAGAAGGCTAGACACGCAAAAGAAAAATTCCTTAGCAATTGTTTGGGTTTACATTAATATAATAATCAGCATTTAGCTAGATTTGTCCACATACCCTGTTTTTAAATAATGAGATATGAGCATAGTTGAACCCTGTTGCTCCGATCATCTCACCTGTACTCAGCACTGGCATGCTGGTTTGAGGCTAATTGGAATATTTTAATAGAGAAAATTATATTATAGACTGTGAAAGGAAAACAATGGTGATGTATACTTCATTCATAGGCTTGCTGAGATGTTTAGGAATAAGAACTCAAAACAAAGATAAGTCAGTCGGGCTTGTTGTCTCGGGGTGTCTAGCAGCTTCTGGCTTCTCCTCTCTGCCGATTAATTTCACTAANCCGTCACAACTGGTGAGGCCACACCTTGAGCACTGTGTTCAGTTCTGGGCCATTGACTATGGGAAGGACATTGAGGTGCTAGAGCACATCCAGAGAAGGACACCGAGGCTAGGGACAGGCTTGGAACACATGGCCTGCGAGGAGCATCT
>WBNM01030642.1:0-65566 GCA_013399055.1 Ramphastos sulfuratus
ATGTGCAATTCTTCCTCTTTGTTCCCCATGCTTCTTGTGTTAATGTAGAGGGATTTCAGTTGTGCCTCTGTTGGAGCTGACTTACTGTTTGATTTTCCCTTATCCTGTTCTTTGGGCACTCTTTTCCCAGTCTGTGCTTCAGCCCTAGAATCAGGTCCCACCTGTCCATGCTGAGACACCTCTGTAGGTATCAGCCTGCCTCTACCCCTCACATTATCATTGTCGCGTGGCCACATGATGCCACATGATGTTTCCCTGCTGGTGTGAAGGGGAATTACCTGAAGGGGATCTGGCTTGTCTCTGCAAGACTTCAACTGCATTATTTTGTCCCCAGCATGCTTCTGGGCAGCAGGGGACCTTGAGAGCCCTTATTGATCTCCCACTGCTCCCACACTGATGTGTCCTTCCCGATGACTTTGTCCCCCTCCCCCTTCACAACCCATTTAAAGCCCTATCAACTAGTTCTACAATCTCCTCCACAAAGACCCTCTTCCCTCTTTGAGAGAGATGTCTCCTGTTTGGGTTCAACAACCCTGGTGCTGTATAGACCACACCATTGTCAAAGAACCCAAGTTTGTGGTGGTGACACCATCCACAGAGCCACATATTAAAAGACTTCATTGGCTGCCTAATCCAATGTCTCTGCCATCGATTGAAATAGAAGAGAAGAAAACTTGTGGTCCTGAATCTCGTATCACTCATCCCAAGGTCCTGAAGTCTTTTTTGATTGATCTGGGACTACCAGTCATTATTTCTTCTCCTCCTATGTGGAAGATTAATAGCAGGTAGTAGTCCCTGTTATGCTTACAATGTTTTCATACTTGAACTGTATATATCCAGAGTCAAAAATCAGTCTCTATTCTAAAATGCTTACAATGTGAACACACCACTGGATATCTAGATCATTCAATAAAATAAGTAATACAGGGGAATATATTTCAAAACATGGCCTGAAGAGGACTTCATTATTAGTATCCTTAAAAAAAAAAAACAAAACAAAACAAAAAACAGAAAAAACAAACAAACAACAACAAAAAAAAAAACCCAAACAATTGAGACACAAGTGATCATAAAACTGATATTTTCACAGGTTTCCATTAATCTGGGGTCTGAAATTATACCATCTTCTTATATCTGACGCATTACTTTCTCAGTGCTATTGCTTCTCTGTCACTTTAGCCAGCAGCCCATGTTTCTGCTGCTTAAGGTATCAAAATTACACTCAAGTGAGAAATGATGATGTATGCACACCCAGTTCACTACTTCTCCCTTTCAGTTTAAATGGACTGGGAAATGCTTTGGCCTCTGGAAATCAGGATCTTTGCTTTCTCACTTTGACAGTGGGGAAGAAAGGCATTCTGCTTTAATGTGATATTTCAGTATTCAGTTTAGAAGTATTTTGTGACTTTCACAAGCCTATGGAAAAGACAAGTCTCTTGACACGCACCTTGTGCTTTAATCACAAGAACGTCCTTAATTAGTCAAATTCTGACACTGAGTTGGTTAGATCATTTGTGGAATAAGGTGGTCCTCAGTGAGAGTGACAGTGGCAAAATCTGGTCCTTGATAAATGAAAGGCAATGCTGAGAACCTCTCTAGGACTTTGATGAGAATATACAGTAACTCTTCTGTCTGAAAGTCTGAAGCTTTCTTGCCTTCCCTTATGAAAGTAAAAGATTTCTAAATATGTTCTCTTGATATTATTTATTTAAAAAATCAGTAAATAATTAATTTTCTTTTTATTCTTATTTGAATTAAAAAAAATAAGTATTCACATTTCTGATAATCAGTGACTGAGATTTTCAAAGCTGCAGAAGTACTGAAGGAGCAGAATAAAAAACATAATCTTCCATTCATTCACTCACATGGCAATCAGCATTTCTCACAACAGTTCCTCTTCCTACCCATAGGTTTGAATTCTGTTGCTTTCTGTATTACAGCATCATGTCTTTCTCTAAGAGACGACATCTTCATTGTGTTTTGTGTGTTTATTTGTTTCCCAAAATGCCACTCACCATATTTCTTTTTACCACAGGAACAAACTTCTGATAATAGAGCTAATTCTTTTGTCAACATATGGGATTTACTAGTGCATCTCAAACACTGCTAAAAGGCTACAGAATTTCTAGAAGGCATAATGGAAGGTCATTTGTATTCTGTGTTTTTAACCTTTTAGAGCAAGTACATTGATTCAGAGTGAAAATAAGGTAAATATTTTTAAGACAAGAAAATATTATCATTTATCATTGATAGATTTAAAAATTCTACATTTCAATTTGCCCACATCTATGGTTAATATTATACATCCCTTCTGTTGAAGCAGTTGCTGCAGATAGCTCAGAAGCTCATCACTCCATATCTGAAGCTGACAGTTTATCCATTTTAAGATTGCATGTCACCAATGAACCTTCTGATCACTTGTAAAAAGTAGTGCTCTAACCTTAGTAATTGCATAAGCTCTTAGCGGGTGTTCTGGGTACAAGATATTACAAGTGGTAACATTTTCCAAGAGTACATGAAAAAGAAGAGATCAGCGGAGATACTGCAGTGATTGTTCATACACTGGGAAGAAATTCTTCCTCTGGAGAGGAAAGAAGGCATAAGGGGCCAAAATTGTAATAAAGACATGGAGTTATAACAAGAATAAATTTAGATCCATGAGTTTAGATGAGCAGCCTGGACAAAATGGTACGTGACAGCTCTTCGGAGACAGGTTTTCCTCTGAGTCTGTACTGCCACTTTAGCACTACATGTTTTTCTTAGCCCTAATCATATGCAGTGCAAGAAAGAAAAGAAACTCAGATGCTTCTAAATGCTGAAAAAGACAGTAGCTTTAGAGATTCAGATGAATGAGTAAATGGTTGGATGGACAGAGTAGAACCACACCAAATAAATTCACAATGTGGGCTGGCCAATTTTCTGATCATTTTCTCAATGGGTTAAAGAGAAATATGTGGTCCTAACACCTAGAAAAATTCAAGCTCAATATCATGATGTTCTGACATTGACCAAATCTCTCATCCAAGACCACTGATATTCTTCTCTCTAAAAAACAAAACAAAACAAAACAAAACAAAAAAAAACACAAAAAAAAAATCCTATTATGTCAAGACACCAGAATAACACCAAAATGCAAAAACTTTATTGTAACAATGAGCATGTCATCAGAGGCTTCTGGGTTCTGCAAACAATGTTCTACTAGTATTTTTACTATTAATTTAATTTTCAAGCAGCAAAAGTTTCACCACTGGATATTCTTTCAATAATCTAAAGACATTCGTATAGGGTTGGGTTTTTTTTCAAATTTCCTAACACACATTTTGGTTTTCCATCTGCAAGTGTCTGCGTATGAAGCTAACTTCCAGGTAGAAATTTAAATAGTTGTCCTCTAAATATCAGACAACAGTGCAAATAAGGTGATACAGAAACAATTACTTTGATTTACAAATGTATAGCACGAAAATGTTGCTATACTTTTAATGTATGCAAATTGCATGAACATGGAGCACAGACGACTCCTTTGAAAAAATTCCCCTTTAAATGGCTAGACAACTTCCATCATGTATTTGGATAAAACAGTAAAATTAGTGGATGAAGAGAAAGTGGCAGATGCAATGCATTTGGATTTTAGAAAAACATTTGATACAATGTCTGAGAAAACCTTACTTGAAAACTTAATTGAAGTTATTATGGAGAAGAACAGTGTTATGTGGATTGAAAACAAATATTAATGGATAAATAGGTAAACAAGTCTGCAAAGAAAGGGTAGTGATAAACCACACTGTAATGATTGAGGCATTACAGTACTACTGGGGCACCAAAGAGAGCAGCCTTTCTTCTTACACAATGTCTTTATTAACAACCTCAAATAAAGAGTAAAACATATTGACAGAATTAGTGAATGATGCTAGATGTGCAGGAGATGTAAAGTATAAAGATAGGTAGTAAACAAAAGACATTTCAGCCATTTCAATATACAGCACTATGGCAGGATAAAAGACATACATCAGGGAAATAACCTGTGGGATAGAAGATCTTCGGAGATATGATCCAGAAGGAAGATCTAGAAGTAGTGGTTGACAATTAAAAATTAATATGCAAACAAGGACCAAGTCAAGTGTGGGCCAAAGATGCAGAAAAATAATTTCACAGGATATCATATAATGAGGTCACAATCATTTGTCACATAACCCTGATCTTTCATAGAAATGTAATTACTGATTTCCGGACAATTGACAGGTGAGCATAGTATTGGAATAATAAGTAAATCAATCACAGTATCACAGTATAGCAAGGTTGGAAGAGACCTCAAAGATCATCAAGTCCAACCCACTACCACAGACCTCAAGACTAGACCATGGCACCAAGTGCCACGTCCAAACGTGCCTTGATCATAAGGGAACTACATGGGAAAAATAATGAGAAAGGGTAAAAGTAAATTACAATTCTGCACGCAGTTGACAAACACAAGGTACATTTTTAAAAAATATATTAAACTGAAAATAACAGAATGAGACTGAAAAGAGGATGCAAGTTGAACAAGAAAGGACAATATTATTTATGTTAAGTGCAACTAGCAGAATTGTTGTCATAGGGAGTGATGAAGCAAATATGTCTGTTGGTTCTGATAGTGTTTGACTTCCTTTGAGGTGACAGAAAGTGTCTTCCAATCTGACATATGTCCAATAGTTCAGTTACACTCCACATATCTGATGTACCTGAATTTTACAACCAGTAGGGTTGAAACTTTCATGGTTGGTAAGCTACATTGATTTACAACATATTCAGTCAAGTACCCTGTCTTCTCTAAGGGTTTGTTCAGTGATAGAAAAGCCAAGGGAAAAAAACAAAAAAGGAAGGTCTGGAAACTCTGGGTATCTTCTAGGGAGATCATGTAGCTCAAATGCCCAGGGTAGGGCTTGGAACTATGATTTACGTCTCCTCGTGCCAGCTTTGATGAATTTGGTGCAACACTACATTGCAAAGGGTGTCTGGGAAATTCTCTGACTATCATGTGAGGTGTCAACATGTATGTAGAGGTGTTATGTAAAGTCTAGTACAACTATGTTAATCAGACGTATCGAGTGACAAGCTGCTCACAAAGTCTTGGAACCCGAGAGCATTGCACATGGGGATGCACCTGGATTAAGGAAGCAGTCTCTACACCGGGTCAGAGAAGGCAGAAATGGCTCTCCTCCAGCAGGTGCTTCACTAGCTGAATGGCTGCCCAGGAAGCATCGGCCAGAGCTTTTTGCAATCACCTCTGGAGCATTGGCAAAGGCGACAAGCTAGAGGCAGCATGAATGTACCACTGTGGCAAGTGCTTCAGGAGGTATGGTGCATCAGAAAACCAAAATTACTCCTTCTGTGTAGGAGAAGCTGGACCTTCTGGGAAATATAAAAAGCAGAGGTACAATGTGGTGTCATATGTGTGACATCAGCATTTCTGAGGAAGGGATGGTTCTTTTTCTTTTCCATGTTTCAGTAGAAAGAGCCACATATCTGTGCCTTCTAGGCAGTCCTGCTGCAGCCATATAATCCTCTGGGACTCTGAGGGCAAAAGAAAATTGGTATTATGACAGGTTTCCACAAAAGTGATAACAATGGTAATGTTTAGCAAAGCTCAGTTTTGTACAGACACTGTGTGGCATTTAGCCTTGTTATACACAACTTGGCAGAGGATACTGTAGAGGCAGCAAGACATTTCCTTTCTGCTTCTGCCTGGGATCATGTCTTAAGCTTTATTTCTCCACTGATCTGATGTGTAGGGTTTTCAGATCACTGCATAGAAACCAGATGAGGATAGATCTGGTACCATTTCAGAAAGATAAGAGTCTACCAGAAAATCAACATTAAAAGCATCCATAAATTGTGCAAGAACTACATGAGCAAGATATGATATTTCTACAGTTCTTCTTTCTTACCAAAGAGTCCTAGAGCATTTTATTCCCTCATCTGACACTGAAATGCATCCACCTCTGGGGTGGAAGCCAGCAGCCATTCAGCATCAGGGACAGTGCCATATTTAAACAAGATAAATGCACAGAAGAAAGACCATCTGTTAGCATGCCAGTCAATTTGTAGATACAAGTAGATCCATAGCAAGTTGTGACAAACTCGTGTGCCAAAGCCCCCTCCAATATTGCTAGCTGAGTACAGGCAAGCATAAGGAAGTCATTTATGTACACTCTAGTGGCGCTGTCAGCCTGCCTGGGAGGACTTTTTGCACTCTGTCACATCACCATTCCTCTCTGGGACAAGGGACTCAGCAGATCTGATGTTATCAGTCAATGTCTCCCCTATATAAGGGCATGAAGGTAGGCATGACAACTTTTTTGCTTAGCTCTAGTCAGTGGCTTTTGCCAAAGTCTTGAGCCAAAGCTCTGGAGGAGGAGTGCCCAGAAAAGTTTGGCTCTAAAACTGAGCTGGGGGATCTCTAAGTGCCAAGTTGTAGAAGCCTCATAGAGTCTTTGTGGCCAAAACTGTGGAAAAGGAAATTTGCTCTGAATAGAGCCCTTACAGATCAAACATTCAGAGTAGACTAAACATCTTTGACAATGAGTCTAAGATTTCATGGCAAGGCAGTTTTGCTTAGTAGTTTGTTCAAATCTAAATGCTTTCAGTTTTCTAAGTTCATTTCTCACTAAACTACTTTCTCAGGACCCTTCATCTGAGAATAATAAGGCATCTAAGCCTCAACTACATCAAGACCCTTGCAATACAAGTGCATGCATTACAATATCTTTTTTTCTGTCATGGAGTTTTAATCAAATTTGCTAAAAGATGGACTGTATTATAGATTTTTCAATAATGTATGTTAAAAGTGTTCTTATGTAATGACTTAGAAGTAAGGAGTGAGAAGATGACAGTGTGTGTGAGCATACAATATGCTATAAAGGATTAGCTAAACTATTGAGAAGCCCACACGGGTCTCTACTGCCCTCAGTGCGAGTGAGCCACTATGGTCTTATTTGTTTCTCTGATAAATCCAGTAAACTGGGGTGTCACGTATCATGCAGCAATGTCTTATATCATTCCATTCTCTAATAGAAATATAAAACAACCATTGATTGCAAACAGGCTCTTTTAAAGATTCACTACACTGTTTGGCATTTCCAAATGTTTTTATATTGGCAAGCTATTACAATAACTCGCATGGGATCAAAATGCATATAACTTATTCCAAAGTATTCCACATGTTAATTAAGCAAACAGAAGTGTTCTTGTCCCTACCACCCCCATCAAAAGCAGCGATGCTTATTCTCTAGAACATTATTTCACTTCAGCTTCTCTTTATATATCATTCCAAACCCTCTTCTCCTACCCCCAGCATCATATTCCTGCTCACTGACTCTCTTGTTACTTTCCCTGTCTTTTCATATATCTAAAATATTAAAATGTAACAAGGTAATGAGTCACTTTTTATCTCTTCGAGGAGGAGAGAGGAAGATGACACATTGTGTACTGATCTTACTAAGAAAAGTATGATATATGCAGAGATATTTTTTGGTTAATTTTTATCAAAATTATATTGCACCAGTCAACATCATTCTCTGAGAAAAAGAAAAAAAAAAAGCAAAGCAAAAACAGGTGAAAGAAATACTAACAGCTATAGGGATTACAACATTTTCCCAGTTCAGTTCAGGGTTTTGGACACTTCAGTGTTGCTTGAAGAGTCATGGGGAAAAAAAAAAAAAAGTTTGATATGCATTAATCTCAAGTAAAACATACTTCCCCATGATGTCCATATATGTGAGTCCTGTTAGTATTTCTCATCCACATAAAGCAAGGGAACAACACACCTATCAGAGTTAATTGTGCCTTTAAATTTGAAGCCAGAGCTACAGTCTACCCTTAGCACATTTATGGCTTATGACTTTTTACAGAGGGCAGGTGCCAGTAATATCTTCACAGAGCAAGAATGAGGGGTGATCCCTGAGCTGACATTTTTGGATACACACTCCACAAATGGAGAATGTCTATCCCTCTGAGTCTTCCTCACTGCAGGATCGAGAAGCCTTTTCAAAATACTTTTACTCTGAACTGGTCACTTGTTTAAACACTGGTGGGGCTTTGCACCTATGTTGCTTTCTGGAAGGACACTTCAGTGAGGAGAAGGACAAAGAGAGGAGTTCGGCACATGTGAAGTGCTGGGCTGAGGCCAAGAAATCGCTCCTGCTAAGGGAGTTTCAAAGAAGTTCACCTGGGTGAAAATGGGTTTTGAGGTACAAATTGTTCACACCCCAACTTGTGGCTATAATCGCTTGTGCCAGAGGAACAGCCAAAACCAGCTGCTTCATGTTGTCTCATTAGATCTGCCATTTTACAGACAGCAGCCAAAAACAAAACAGGCAGTTGCTTGGCAGAAGCCTGGGGCTGCTTGGCACCACTGCAGAATTAAGCTCTTAGCTTAGACTGTGGCCAAACCTAGGCACAGAGAGAAGGAGAAAGAGAGGACAAGGAGGAGGAAGGGGAGGAGGAGGTAGTCCACAGGCAGTACCAAGCTTGATCGCTGTAACAAGATTTATACAGGTTGTGGGTTAGCTTTATAAGCAGGTAACAACACTTGCAATAATGGAGAAAGACAAGCTCTATGGAGCACTGTGAGGTATGGAGAGCCATAAGTGAAGCAATCATGTCATACCCGTGCTATTCTCAGTGGGGTCCCATTTCTGCATGGTTTTGTGAAAACAGAGTGTTAGTAAACTAGCCTTAATTGCTTCATAGAATAGCCAAGGACTTTGAGTAACATTCTTGAAAGATTATCTACAATCATCTCAAGATCCAACTCAGACACCTACCATAAATAAGTTCCATAATGATGATACATTTCCTTCTGTTGTGACTCTTTTGAACTGTATTTCTTTAAAATAACCATTGAAAAGGATTGAGGTAGGTTAAGAGGGAGCCCTTATTTTTGTATGGATAGTCTTTCTTTGTTGCAGTGTGAGTTATAAATGTGGAATCATCGTAAAGAGGGCTGGCTATCAATTTTGCACTTTAAGATGATAAGGTACCACCTTGTTTTTACAGCATTAACTTTAGTAGTTTCCTAACTATCTATTTTGGAAGGGACAATATTAATAATTTAAAATAATATCTCGTAGCTCACATTGAAGATCCCTGTGGCCCCTCAAAGAGAAGTCACAAAAATCTAAACTCTATTAAAGGAATGAAGTTCTTTTGTTAAAGAAATTCAAGTTTCAATTTTTTTTTTACTGCTTTAGAGTCTTTTTTTTTTTCTTTTTTTTCCCCAAAGCCACTGTTAATGATCATAAGACCATTCACAATTTCTGGGCATTCTGAATAGTATTCATCTGCACTAGAATGAAGAGCACAAATATTTGCATTTTGATACTTCAAATTTATCAAACTATCTTCCCCCGAGATTTCTACTGGTATATTACTTGCCATTGTGGCAAAGGTCACAGGACCTCTGACATGAAAGAGCAGACTGTGCAGTAGGGCTGACACAGCCGGGAAAATGAGGCTGGATGCCAGCCAGTCCGACCAGCAGCAGTGTGCTTGGTTCAGTCTCCTTGCCTACACAGGGAAGACTTAAATTCTCAAATCTACCTGTTGTTTGCCCAGTCAGTTCATAATTTTTTTCAGTGCAGATTTTATAATTGTGGTGTACTAAACCTAAGTGTGTGCCCAGCCTTCCTCAGTCACCCTAGGACACAAGAGATCTTCATTCACAGCAACAACCTAAAGACTTAACTTTGGACTGCGAAACACTTGCCAAGACTTTCCTGAAGTCTTCAGCAGTAGCATTTTGACTGAACTGAGCTGAATAAAACACATAAGTAAACAGCTGTGCTTTGAGAAAAATCTCTGGAAAGCTCTGTAGCAGAACCGGATGGGCCAAACTGAATATCCATACTGCATCCTGAAACTTCTGAGAAGAAAATACAGGCCTGAGTACTTTGTCGAATCACTGGAGTCTGTGCTTGGGGAGGACGTGTTTATACAAGATATTGTGAAAAGTACACAATATTGTCTGCATGAAATACCCTCAAGGGTGCACATTTTATTATGGGAGAGAAGCTAAGACAGTTGTAATTTCATCATGTGTCCTTAGTTTTATGCTACACCTTGGAATCTTTTGAGGTTTTGGTAGTTCCTCACTCTTACATGGAAGATATAGTCAAAACTTACGCTTCTTAAGATATTTATTTTGCTTTCCAGCACTGAGCAGGAAAAAAAAAAAAGAAAATAAAAGAGTGAAACACATCCATATCCAAACTAGGATCCTCATAGTGAAGACACATCTGGAACACTCCAAATAATGTCAAATATTAAAAAATGAAGAAAGTTTCCCCCTTTTTGTTTTAAGGTTGGTTTGCTTTTTGTTTTTGTTTTTGTTTTTTCCTCTCAATGTGAAACTAACTCTTACAACTAACCACACAGGATTTCAGGCTGAAACAGCATACTTCAGGCACCTCAGCAGCACTGGATAAAAATCTGCACACCCCTTATAGGTATAAAAAGTAACATCACTACTTCAGAAAGCATGTAAGCTATACATTATAAACGTACATTCAAAAGGATGTATTCTGTATGGAAAGAGAGAACATATAGGAAATAAACGCATTTTCAGGGTAGTGTAACACCACCCTCTTCACTGCCATTCCCATCTCCTGGCATCAGGGTGGATATAATTCTTCTCATGCATTATTGATAGGCCCAAAAGCCTGCCAAGCTAGCCTGCTTTTTTTGTGACAGACAAAGGAGGGTATGTGGATGGCACCTCTCACAGCTCGGGGCTCTACTTTCATTAAGAACATTTTCTCCTGTTCTCCAAGGGCACCCTCTGTCAGAGACTGCCACACAATAAAAAAATATGGCTTTGAAGTCCAGTGAATAGAAACAAAATGAATTAGTGTTCAGGTGTTCGTGCAACCTGATTATAAAGGCCTAATTCAGTGGTGTCCTTCACACCTTTTCACTTGTCCTCGCATAATCTCAATGTATCTTTTAGGCTCTCTGCCTTTCTAGTCCCCCCCACTGCCTCGAATCCCTTGATTTCCTAATGCTTGCAGGTCCTCCAGGAAGACACAAGCACTTACAGTTGTTGAGTGATTAAATATTTATAATCAGGGCAATGAGTGAGGTGTTGAATAATAAATGCTAAGGTTGAGGAGGCCTCAGATAATTTCTGCAGATTTCTTCATCCACAGATTCTTTGATTCTAAGGCAAAAACCCTTTAATTAACAAAACCTTTTTCTTTTTTTCCCTTTTCTTTTCTCTTTTCTTTTCTTTTCTTTTCTTTTCTTTTCTTTTCTTTTCTTTTCTTTTCTTTTNTATATATATATATATACATAAAAATATTTACCCACATTCATACATCAACCAGTATTTAGTCAAGAAATGAAAGTCTGTAATAAATGGTCAGTCAGCTACTAAGTACAATTCTAATGGGGACAATGAGTGACTTCTAAAAAGCTTCTTCATAGGAGAAGCTGTAATCATAGATAATACTGTACTTTACAAAACAACTAGCTTGTCCTCAGACTTCTCATGGTTTGAACTAGCAATGAATTCAGTCTTTTATATCTCTCTTTGCCCTCCATAATTTCCTTAACCAATGGCACTGAAGCTGATTTTTTTTTTTTTTTGGGGGGTTGTTTTTTTTTTTTCTTAGAAGAACTTTTTAGTAAAATGTTCTGGCTTCTGGAGTTGTGTGAGAATTTCAGTTTGGGGGAAGGAAAGTTCTTATTTAGAAATATTTCAGACACAAGTGGTATGGATGAAAAGACTGTAAGAGTTATGTTTCATGAGAGAGAAGTCCACGGCAACCAAGAGTTTTTTTTCTTCCTCTATTCATTTCCAGTTACATTCATCCTCTTGTCTGTGCAGGAGGCTGATTTGTCACATGTAAATGCTGCATTTGGTTAAGAACTGCTGGTAAAAGGCATACAATGTAAAATACAAGGTGATATCTCCTGTGAGTCAGGGTTTGGAGAGACCAACATGAAATCACCAAAAGTAGGAAAAGCATGTTAGGCAATAGTATTTTGAGCAACAATAAAAAGACTTCTGACAGTTACGAGCTTTGAAACATTTCAGTGTCAAAGATAGCTCAGCCGAGAGCACGGTCTGTCTCCAATCATGTCACTCTGATGGCTGTATCACTAACTCCTCTCAAAATGGATGTTACCGTATTTCCCCATTTAACAACGAAGTTTTGAAGCTTGTTAAACAAAGATGTAGATGAAGAAACAGGGTGTACTCTCAGCAAGCCATGAGCCAGCAATACATCCTTGTGTCCAAGGGCAACACTGTTCTGGGGTGCATTAAGAATAATGCGGCCATCAGGCCAAGGAATGTTCTCCTCTCCCTCTATTCTGCCTGGTGAGGCTGCGTCTGGAGTACTTTGAGCAGTTGTGGGCCCCCTAGTTCAAGAAGGACAGAGAACTACTGAAGAGAGTCCAATGGAGGTCCACAAGGATGATGAGGAAACTGGAGCACCTCTCTTATGAGACCTGGGGCTTTTTATCCTGGAAAAGAGAAGAGTGGAGGAGGTCTTATAAATACTTATAAACATCTAAAGGGTGGGGGTCAAGAGTGTGGGGCTGGAATTTGTTCAGTGGTATCCATTGATAGGACAAGGGGCAATGGGTACAAACTGGAACACGGGAGGTTTCTCTTGAACTTATGGAAAAACTTCTTTGCTTTGAGGGTGACAGAGCACTGGAACAGGTTGCTCAGAAAGGTTGTAGAGTATCTTTCTCAGGAGACTTTCAAACCCCACCTGGACATGTTCCTGTGCAACCTTATCTAAGAGAACCTGCGTCAGCAGGTGAGTTGGTCTAGACGATCTACAGAGGTCCCTACGATCCCTACCATTCTGTGTTTCTGTGATGAGACAGGGACAACCTCTTCTCACAGAGGCTGCCCTGAAGCTCCCCATTCTCAGTGCTTGGGCATGGACACTCAAACTAAAAATGTTAGCAATAAATTGCATTTTGAGAAACCTGCATTCTAATGTACTGTAGCTAGATGCTGATTAGGAATATTGCTACTGGTTACATTCTGTTTTTTAACTCTTCGGATAGAAATACAAATCAAGAAAAATTAAAATGTTCACTTAAGCTCAGTCATTGAAATATGAAAGAGAATATGTGCTGAATTTAAATTCAAATATCACACTGGTCTTTGGCTCTGTAATATGCCTGTTTTTTAAGTGTTATCTTCTATTATGATATTACCTAGAATTACACCAGATAATTTGAAATAGTGTGACATCTGAATGAAAGCAGGAGTTGGGATTGGTATTTCAAGGAGGAAAACTATGACATTACAGAAAACTAAGAAGACGATGAAAATATTTGCTCTATATTTACAGCTCTAAATACAGGTACAGTGCAAAAACAGAAGCAGTAGGCTGAGCTTTCTGGAGGATTTTTTTCTTGTTCTTGTTGCTGAACACTGTTGTAATCTTCTCCTCCTACCCAGCTTCACACTGCATGACTATTTTGTCCTCCTGTGCACCTCTCCAGGCTTCAAGACCCCCATTCTTACTAAGTGTGAATGGACCACATACATCCAGAAAGATAAAGAGGAAAAAACATCCTGTATGAAGAAATTTCCAGAAACAGATTTGGACTGCAGACTCTCTAGAGCCTCATGTATCTTGGTAGTAATCTCTATGGCTTCTGTTCCTGTCATGTGTTGACCTTAGATGTCACAAAACAAATGTGTTCAAACTTGTTTGATTTCTCATGCATTTTGATATCTAAGGAGAGGAAAAAGATCATCCCTAAGTCAGTTCCTTTAAGTTAATTTGAGCCTTTAACCTCTGTTTTCTCAGTCTTTACTCTCTTTCCATGTTACTTTCTATTTTCAGAATAGGGTACCTGGGGCTCTAACTCAACTTCTGGCTATAAAATGTTGTAAATTCACCAGTTACAGGAAAGCTATTTGTGCATTTCACTGATAAATATAGAGATCAAAGGTGAATACTACAGAAGAAACTTTCATTTACACCTCAGTCCTTTACACCACCTGTCTGTATCTTGGTACGTGTAAGACATTACAGAGTTAAGGCTGTCTTATGCTGGCAGAAAGATGGAAAGAGGCCTCAAGGTGCCCAGGATTTATCCCCCACTCAAAACATAATCTCCTACACCAAGTTACCTATTACTTTTACAACTGAGTCCAGTTTAGAAACAGATAAAATGAAATGAATGATTAAATGAAATTTCTCTCCTAAAGAAGACCACTTGGGCTGCCTATGTGGAATAGCATCCTTTGTGCAGAGTAACATGAAAGATTTCATATGGGTGTTTAGGCTCGAAAGGAGACAGTACAGAACAGACAGAACTTGTAAGAAGGAAAGATCTCAGTTCTCTGCCTTATTCAGACACTGATTTAATCTGAAAGGAGTTAAACTTCTTCCCTTTCCATCACATATAACTTTCTAGAGCAGGAGCTGCCACTTCATATGTATTTGCACTTTTCTTACCAGCAGGGTCAGATCTCAGGGCTTCTCAGAGACATTATATTCAAAATAATTATTAACAGCAATAGTGATAAAGTAAATACCACATGAAAAGAAAAGCAATCAGAACTTCGTAATAAACACCTCAAATTCAAGAGCAATCTGCATATTTATTAACAAATCTCACTTTATGAAAAGGAAATTGATCCAGGCGCATAATTAAACCACATCAAGGGCTTCAATACAAAATCTACATAAATGTTTGACTCTTAATAGTGTCCATTCATGTGATATTTAATGTTCCTCAGTTTCCCTTTGCCAGGTTCATCTTTACACAAACTTTCAGGCATCCCAAGATGGTGCATTACAGAGGTAGCAGCATTGTGCATGCAACAACTGGAGCAACGGATGGCAGAAGGTTACCTAGAACTGCCTCCTGATTTTGTTTCCTCTCCCCACTGAGGGGTAATTGCAAAGCCACCAACAGTTAAATAGGTTTATCACCGGATGCCAAGGTTGCTGATAAGTTTTGGGCATGTCTTTCCCAGTAGGGGCCTCTACAGAGCATTAAATAGGAATACTGGGATGAGAAAATGAGTACAGTATAACGGAAGGAACCAGGTAAATATGAAAAATGCTTCACTGGAAGATTAATCCTTCCTGTAGTCCACTGTTAAAGTAATAAAAGGTTTATGATTCATCTCTTACATTATAATGGAGGAGGCAATTAGTAATTACTGGATTTATAGTATTTGTTGTGTTAACTCAGCCAATAAAATACACAGCAAAACTGTTTTTTTTTTCCTGAAGCACATTCATTGCATAGTAATATTCCTGAAGCATTAAAAATGCAACCTAGTGCACTGCATTTCATACGTTATTACAGAAAGAAAGATGGTTCTCCAATGTACACTGAGGTATTAAGAACTAAAATATTTTCTTCATTTTTCTCTATGCACTTTTTTCCCAAAGAAAGGTTTACAGGATGTTAGGGGTTGGAAGGAGCCTCCATAGATCATTAAGTCCAATTCCCCTTCCAGAGCAGGACCATAGAATCTAGCTCAGGTCATACAAAAATGCATCCCATGGAGATCTTGCTGAATGTATTTCTAACTTGTATTTTTTTTTCTTTTTCATTTTTATTTCTTAGTTTTCCTCATTTTTTCCTCTCAGACAGGCGTGATTTGCTCTTCTTCAGCCAACACAATGAGCCAGTGAAGACGTCTGGTTACTACTCCAAGCAGAAATGACAGAGGGTTGGCCATGAACAGGATGATTTAACCTCAGAGCACCTGGGTTCTTTTGGAGTCTCCTCCCATCCCAGGTGTGACCACTTTGCCCTCCCTGCCCACTCTCATTTATAATTTGCCCCAGGAAAGGCAGAAGCCCCAGACTGTACCCAACTGGGTAGAGGGATCCTTCTCCTGTCACCACTGGTGTGCCCCCTCCATGGTGCATACTGGGTGAATGGAAAGGCAGCAAATGCTGGGGAGCCTGGTGGTCATCTTTAGATGATGTCTAAGGGCTGATTAGGACAATAGCACTTTTTTTGGGCAGCTTGTAGAATAACTGCTGAAGCTCAGGCTTCTACTGGCTAAACATAACGCTTCAGAACCTAATCCATAAGGGCCTTCCAGAATCACTGGTCATGCAAGGACTGTCAAGCAGGACAGGCAGTACTGGGTGCAGCAAGACTTCTTCAAATGGCTTTTCCCAGTTCTGATCCACATCCCATGGCTGCTGCTGAGCTTACTGCTCTTCTTTTCCTGATCCCAGAGGAAGCAGATTCATCACTGGTCAGCCTTTCTCTTTTAAAATACATCTTTAGATGATGTCTAAGGTCCCTTTCAACCTAAGCCATTGCTATGGCATTGCTCTTCTGACTTGCTTCTTGTAATTGATTTTGCACTGCAATTGACATGCATTAAACTGCCTTCTAAGGGTCCCTTTTCCATAAAGGGACTGACAAATGTAAATGTTATCTTCATGTTTTTTTCCCTGAAACAATCTAATTCCAGTTATATGATTTAGTGCAAAACCTCACAGTTGCTTAGTGTCTATTAAAAAAAAAACAAAAACAAAAAAACAAAAAAACAAAACCTAACAAACCAACAAGTACACTTTCTCAATCCTTCCAACTCATCTTTCTCCTTAATGTGGAATTGAGTTTGGTGGTCTTTTAGTGGCATGGGGGAATGGTCAGGCTAATGTGACTTTCACTGGCTACTATAACTGCTTTTTATCTACCCTAAAAACACTTGTTTTACTTTCAGTGAAGTACTTCATTAAACTATTTGCTTCAGCAATATTTTTTCCTGCTGTGAATCAGAATCCCATTATTATACATTGTTCAATTTCAATTAAAGGTTTCTGTTCTGGCATTGCTACAAAGTAAATTTTATATTAAAATTGCTCTTAATATATATCAAAAACTTTAACCTAAATTAACAAAATAAAAGTATCATTTCTGTTACATTCTGTATCTCACCTACATGTGCCTTGGAGCTGAAAAGCTAGGAAAATAATTGATTTATACTGTAACCATGTTCAGTTTTTGGGCTTCCATCCATGAGCTAAATTAAACATGTAGCATAATAGAAAACACATGACTTTCCATCCAAAAAAACACAATCATCTTTCACTTTAGCCAAAAGAAAATATATAATAAACACAACTCATCTAGGGGGATCTTACAGTGAGAGAAAATGGAAGGGAAGAGGCAATGTCTGAGGAAACTCAGTCAAGGGGATTGAGTGCATCTTTGGCAAATTTAGACTACACCAAGCTGTGTGGTGTAGTCAACATGTTAGAAGGAAGGGATACCATCCAGAGAAGCCTTGACAGGTTTGAGAGGTAGGTTAATGCAAACTTTGAAGTTGATGATCTTTAAGGTCCCTTCCAACTCAAACCATGCTATGATTCTATGAAACCCCTTTAACTTAAGTGAGGGTTCTTTTTAAAGTCATGACTACACACATAACCACCATGAAATTCAAGATTGCCTATTGCCCTGCTAATGTGTTTTCCTATACATTCCCTGAATGTTTTCACTTGTAAAGCTAAGATTGACTTTCTTCCACTGAAAAAACAACAGCATAATCCTTGATCATCAATGCAGGAACTGTAATGTAATTTCCTCCTACAAGTTCCTAAAACCTAATTCAGGGATTCTAGAAAATCACTTCCCCATCTAAGAATGCAACATTGTTAAACCAAAATAAGAAGCAGTCAATTGTGTCAGCCGTTTCTGGTCACAAAGTTTTTTGTTAGGGGAGAATTATTGTTAGAAGTACATTTCTGCTATGGAATTAAGTTCACTGTAGTAAAAGCTATCGGAAAATTCAAAATTGTCAAAATTATTGATGCAAAATTTCTTTATTCATGTGAACATTTTTGTGTCCCTATTATCTTCAGAATTTTGATTGGTAATGCTGATTTTTTTCAGTTTCTACTTGGGGGGTGAAAAAAATAAAATTGGAATCTAAGTATTTTGGGGGAGAACAATAAAAGTGTAGTACATCCAATACCAGTGGCAGATCTATTGTAAATGTATTATTTGTTACTTTGGAAAAGGCCTTATAGAATTAACATGTAAAAAACCCTAAACAAAAAATTACATGACATACATTATCACTGTTTTCTTAATATGGTTTCAGACCTGAAGAAGAGTCTATGTGCCTTAAAACTTGTTGGCTTTTTTTTATCAACTGTATCAGTTGATCTAATAAAAGATAATAACTCTACAAACCCTCTCTTAAAAAGCTTTTCACGCAATATAGCTAGAGACAGAGGGGGGGAAAAATTAAGTTCACAAGTCTTGCTTGTGAAGTCCCATCGAAAGGACGATGAATTTGTCTGGATGCAATATGTAATAAACAACCCTGTGAAAAAAAAGGCAGAAGCTCACACAGCATCTGCTTTGCAAACTTAAATAACTTGGCCATTTAAGTTGTTTTGTTTGGTCTATTACATATGGCAAAATGATCCAATTGATGCACTCAGCACCATCAGTATTTCATTTTTAAAAACCATTCTGTTTTCTTCCCTTTCCCTCCCCCTCCCCATGCTGATGGAAGATCAGATCTGGATTGCTGGCAGTGCACTTAAGTGCTGGTGAGTCAGCTAGATGGGAATGCACCCTCTGAGTCAGTGTGGAGCCAGCCTCCCAGCATGGTGCTTGGGGACACTCTGGTGCTTGAGTTGCAATCATTTAGATCAGAGAAAACCAAAGCCCTCAACAGTTGTGGTCACTTGAGATCAGATGGGGAAAAAACAGATATTACTCCAGGATCCTCAGCAAACTCAAACGACAGAATAATTGTGCTAGGCCAGATCTACTCACTGCCAAGAAGCTCGATGAGATAAAGACAGTCTTTGTTTTCTGTCATTAAAGAGTCAAACTAATTTTTTATTATTGAACTGCATAAAAGTTTCCGTATTCCACATGAGAAGTGATCGCATTTCAGTGTTACAGAAAGCAATTCAGATACATACAAGTTGTAGGTTTCCACATGACAAGGAATAAATTAGTCCTGGCTGTATGTTGATTGCATTGATTTTGATAGAGTGCTCTCAGAGTTTTTAGAGTATCTATGTATCACCTGGGAGAAAATAAAGCAAATTTAATCACAAATGAATTCTTTTTTTTTCAGAGAAAAAGCTGCTACTGACTCTTGTCCTGGCCTGCAAGCTCTTTGCAGCAGGGACCAGATTTTTATTCTGCATTTACCCAGTGTGTAGCAAAGTCAGATCCTTTGGGTTGCATCTCAATGTTGCATCTCAACAAAGCTATGTCAATAAGAGTGATAACCCTGATGACAATGATGTTCACAATAATAAACACAAGACTTTCCAGTAAACAAAGCATATAATTATTACACTCTGTTTCTGTTAATTATTGCAGTATTTATAGTTTCCTTTAGCAGAAAGTTTGTCATTGACAATGAAGACAGTTAAATACACAAAAATGAACTTTTGCAAAATATCCAGCTACAACGAAGATTTTCCCCCCTTTTTCATTCTAAAATACTCTAACTTTTGTAGCTGCTATCCACCTCATTCATGCAGTTGCATAGCTAGTTTGCAATTTTTTAGATTCGTCATGTGCCTAGAAGACCATTTGACAAATAAAATCAGTTCGGTGAAAGGGACAACAAGGTAAAAATTTCAAAGCAATTCAAGGTGTAAAAATGAGAGGGGAAAGTCTATGGTAGCCAAGATACAACAAATAAACATTTACTTTATAACGATATTAAAATATAAAAGCACATTTCCTGATGTGTGACATTCCAATGAAATTACATAAAGTTTATGCTGAAGTCCTGACTTAGGAACTCACGTAGCAGGCTAGAACTTAGTGCAAAATTAAAGGAACTGAATTCTCCACCCACCAACTTCAGCAATGCTGCTAGGCACTGTAATAATTAATTGAGCCTTTATATTTCATCAGTCTTTGATTACAGAGTGGAGCTGAGTGGAACGATTCACACAAAGTGAGACAATGTTGCAACCAAGTCAGGAAAATATACCACACTTCACCCAGCGTAGTTCTTGATCTTTGACATTTGGTTTCACTTAGCAGAATGAAAAACTACATTGGAGTAGAGAAGGGGAACACACTAGACTGAGGAAAGACGAGGGTCAGGCAGCATACTGTACTCTAAACATTTAATGAGTTTAATAGATAATGTTTGAAAATATGGGGACAGATTCTCTGGCCAAAATTTTGATGCATGCAGAGGAAAATGACCTCTCAGAGATACAACCATCACTTTCAGCTATTCCAACTAGACTTAAGACAGTGAACCTAGATCAGGGCAGTATAAAGACTAATTCAAGCCTCTCAGATTGGTCAAGGCCACTAATGAAATGTTGGACAGCTGAGTATAGGTGGAGCAGACACTGAAATATGGCCCTTGACAACCAGTGACATGTTTTGGAGTGAAAGCCTTGCTCAAGAGCAGCTGCTCCTGGGTGTGCTGCCAAGCTGTCTCTCTGCTATGGATGTTTGTGTGGCAGCTTAGAAGCCAGTGGAGTGCTGGTTTATAAAGTGAGCTAAGAAATGATAGTGTTTATTTTTACGACTTCCAATATTCACCCCAGCATGGCTCGAGTCCCTTAGCATCACATGGCTCTCCAGAAGCAAACCCCCTTCAGGCTGAAGAGTTTTGCCATTCACTATGGTGTAAGCCTTAAGGAGTTTCAGAGGGGGCTGTGTGAAGGACTTCTGTGTATGGACACTCAATTTAGGGCATCTCAGCTCTCAGTAGCATGATTTTAAGGGGGAGGCATTAGATTTTGTTTAAATATCCAGGGGAAAACCAAACAAACCTATTTTCACTATTTTTGGTTGTGCAAATTCTGTATGTACTTATATGGTGAAATGTGTTACCCTCGTATAGCAAACTTTTTATTAAACAGCATGATGTAAACAGCTATTTTTGTCCTTTTTTTGCTAGAACTAGAAGTACTTTGGATGAAAGAAGGCTGGGGGGGAGAAGGAAGTACTGGGATGTGTGAAATGTAGGAGAGGAAATGTAAGAGGAGACAAACCAGAACATGGCACATAATAAGGCTACAGAAAGAGTAGCTGATAAAAAAAGATAAACATTAAAGAGGAAATTAAAAGACAACAAGCTATCCACTTGGAATTGATCAAGAAACAAGAGTATGTATGCCTGTAGTAATGTCTCCATCTCCCACTGGCAGTTCCTCCAAGATTCAGGGTGTTTCTTGAGTCCTGGCCAAGATCCAGCTTGGGCAATTATACTCTACTTATGTAAAATTCCCCTTGCAGTTTCAGTTGGACACCACTTTGCATCCCAAACTGTTCTGCAGTGTGGTTATGCCTGCTTCACGGCAGAGATGGCTGTATTTCAGCAGGGAGTAAAGTTATCTTTTCACATAGTTCATATACTATGTTATAAAGCACCTGGGACCCTTCCTCATCAAATGTGCTGTACACATTATGTTATCAGTAGTATTCAAGTTGTTAGGAGAAATAGTATACAGTCATAATTTATCTACAGAGACAATAAATTCCATGTTAAGTAGGGTCTAAGCTAAATCACAATGCCATAGTAGTGCTCAGATGGAATTGAATAGCACAGTTATAAAAGTAATTGAACAAGCCAGCATGGCTACAGCTAGGAAAAGTAAATCAAAGGCCCAGATCCTCAGCTTAAGCAATGTAGATTCATAGAAGCTCATCTGCTTACACCAGAGGAGAATCTACCTCAAAAAAAAAAACAGCCTGACAAGGAAAGGTTGACCACTCTTCCCAAAATTTTAATGTTTTCCCACCCAGCAGAAGCAAACAAGGAAGTCCTGATGTGTTTTAGCAGTAGTTGAAGACACAGGGGAGATTCTGAGGCCACAAGAAGGGGCAAAAGATGAAAAAGGCACACATACACAGAAATGCAAGGGAAGAGTTTGTGCCAATGGAAGAGAAAACACTTAGAATGCAACTAGAGTTGCAGAACCAATCCACAGCAGTCACAAGTTAAGGAGCCAGGAGAGGGAAATTGTGCTGCTGCCCAGTAGCTTGAAAAGAGACTTCTTATTCGTTCGAGTTATTATTTTTTTTTAGTGTTTAGATCAAAAGGCTATCAAGTAATGCAATCCATGTGTTTATACAGAGAACAATATTAGTATGAGGATGCATGGAAGCCACATGGGAATATCTGCCAAATGAGACTATGCTGAAAAAAGGCATTTGGCAGCCCTGCAAAATGCAGTGTACGGAGGAGAACTGACCACTATACAATTCAATTCATGCACATGAAAGACACTGAATGAGGGACATTGAAGCTCATGAGAGAGAAAGAGGTTTGCTGTGCTGATATAACCTGCTACTTTTTACAATCATCTCCATATCCTAAGCTGGGAGGTAGAGTATGATAAGTTCCACAACAAAGAGTGTGATAGAAAAATATAATCAATTACTGTAAAGATAACGTAGACAAAGTACAGCATTCAGCTTCCAGGATTTTGAGAAGTATGTTTAAAATCCATAAATATAATTTTGAGTTAATTAAGTAAATTGTTGCTTTCTTGATCATGTTTTTGACTTACTAAACAGCCAGTGGCATTTCATTTACTACTTCTTATTGTAAAATGTAAAGTGAAAAGAACTGTATAATGAGAGACAGACATTTTCCAGAGCATGATTTTTCTGCCGAATGAAGCTCGTTTAGACCTGCAAAGTGCACTTATGAGAGAAGGAGCCAAATCTTTCATCTTTGGTAAAGTAACACAGATAAAGAATTGTTGGGATTCTGTGTAATCCATGATTACAGATACTGTTTCAAAAACCTTGTCCAGGCAGAGGCACAAGCTCTAATGTATGCTATTATTTAGCACCTTCTAAAGAGGAAGAAAAATCAATTGAGGATTAAGAGTTTAGTTTCTACTGTTTTCTGATTGTCCTGCTGGTGCAAACTTCAGAAGCTAACAATACGAAAAGTTACCTAAAATAAATTCCAACAGCTAATATGAGAATGAGGACAACATGCTGGATACAGTCAGAGGGATAGATTTAAATGGGGAATACTGCTGAATAGCATAACTTCTTTCAAAACAGGAGGAACTTTTAAAGTACAATAGCTGTAGCTATTTCATACTCAGAAAACAAAAAAAATCTCCTTTTCAGAAGGAACTAAAGATAATTGAGAATAAAACTTAAGAAAGTGGATCAAGGAATATTTATATTATTGTTTTGCACATACTGTGAAGTATTTTGTTGAATTACAGAACCATGTATCTAAAAATCTTAGCGAAGTACCAAAGACAAGATTTAATTCTTTATTGCAGGTCTGCAAATGCTGTTTGGAATTAAGCTAAGTTACTGTGTCTTTGAAGCCTCATATTTTTGACAAATGTCTAAGACTTTCTGATCTTTGCCATGGATTTTGTGCTGGTCCACAAGTGAACTTTGCAAAAATCATATTTTGATTTTGTGCCTTGCATTTTGTCAACTAGATTCTTGTGAGCTTTGGTTTAGCAACTTTAAGCCTCTGCTTCACAGAGGCTAATTAAATTAACTCAACTGAGTGAAAAGGCAGGCTCTCAGGTCTGCAGTAGAACAAGAGACAATCCCAGAGGGATGGAGAGGGGTAATGCAGCAGCATACAAACTTCTCTCCTTCCCCCTTCTTTGTGGAAGCTGTCCTAGGCACTGTCCAGGAGGCCATTAGCTGAATCTGGTGTCTGTCATCAAGTAATACCAGACAAATGAAAATGAGCCAAAAAGACAGCAGAAGGAGAATGGAAGTGCCAATATCCTCGGTGTTTTGGCGCCAAGTAGCAATAAAAACTCCTCTGTGTACCTTACTAATTTGTTTGATTGAGGGAATGTGACTTTTCCCCATACATTTGTGACCAGTGAGAAAGCTGCTAGGAGGTGACTTGAAATCATGTGTGCCATTGATTGCAGATCACAGTTTGTAGACAGAAACTACTGTATTATCTCCTGATTACTAGAATGATCTCACTATAGGGAAGTCGGCAAAGTTTGGAGAGTTTAGGCTAATTACTACTGGGATGTTCCACAAGGTTGCAATCAGCAGACATGATTTGGGGTCATAATAGTTATCACGTCAGGTACAGCTGGAAATTTAGAAATCTCACTGCACAGGACTCTTTTTTTTTTTTTGTACTGCAATGGAAGCCAACCAGTTAGAAAAGTGGAAGTATCCAAGACAGTATTGACAACTGGAACTGAAAACTATTTTGCTACATTATATAAACATGGCAGTGACTTTTGCTTGCTGAATATGTTGTGGACATGTATTAAGTGGCCAAAAACCTGGATGCGTTGAGCTCAAAGGAGATAGCAGTACATGTCATTAATATCATGGGGTGGAGGGAAAAACAAAAGTAGAAGTGCTTTCAAGTGCACAAGCTTTTTATCGGAAATAAATTTCATGTCTTTGCACTCCTTAAACTCAGTGGGCGTTTTACCATTGGCTGATTCATCTCTCGTATTTAAATTGCAAATAGAGAGGATGTAAGAATCATCCTAAAGGAAGGGAAATTGCCTACCATTAAAGGAATCATGGGGTTGTTCTAAATAAAGCCTGGAATGTTGGAGGATCTTGACCCGAAGTGGGTGTAGAGTTCAGAGAAGGCAAGTCACAACACTTTTGTGCATTGGTTTACCCACCTGTTAAATAAGTCTAACAGTCAACCTCAGGAAAACAGGGAGGATTAATTAACATATCTGATGTTCTCTGAAATTCCAGAGGAGAGAAAGAACACGGTGCAAAGCACTCTCCTGACTTTTGTCATTTTGGTGATCTATCTTCTTGCAGCACTGTGGGGACAGAAACTAGTTTGATTCAGCAGGCAAACACATGCAAAAGCAGTTGAGGTTTGCCTTTGTTGTGGGCTGTCAAATGTGTTTTTCTTCTTATTTAATTATCAGCCCTTATTGGGATTGAGTTCCGACTGAGTGCTTTCATGGGACATCAGATGACAAGGTGGTATCAAGGGAAGTGCTACAAAGTAGGTCAGGTACCACAAATGTAACCAGACAAGTCAGTCAGGGAAAGATCAGCTGTTTCAAATAAGTCAGAGACTACAGTCTGGAAGACAATGATTAAACCTTAGAAGCCTTTACTGAAGCCACAGCATGATAGGCCTGGATCACTACAGCAGTCAGATAAAGTTGTGCCATTATCAGCGTTCAGCCATCATGCTAAAATCCTGATTCTGCCAACTTTACTCACATTGAAGACTATACCTTGCCTGGCAAGGAGATCCATTTCCTGTGTGCACACATCATAATTGAGATCTGAGCCTAAAGTAAATAAAGGCATATGAAAGACATTCTGTTACTACTGTCTATGTTGGATAAACTTTACTTAAGCATTTGAATTTTTATCCAAATAGAGCTCATTCATTGAATCTTTTGAAGTTCTTACACAGGTGGGACTTAAAATCTTGTCAATTGCCTTAGGTAACAAAATATGTTGTAATTAGATATATTCAGTAGCTGTTGAATTTGAGCTGTCTTCCTTCACTCATAAAAGGAAAATAAATCTGGAATATGTATTAGCTTAAATGAAATAGGGAAGTTTTTAGGGGCTATCTAGTATACATCTGTTTCCATCTGCTCAATTTCATGTTCACCTTCTCCAAATTATGTAATCATTGCTCATCTTTAGCTGAAGTGTTAAAATTCCTTTAAAAATGAAGTAGTTTGTATTATTTTGGTCTGAAAAGGGCTACATTTAACCAATTTCCCTACTTTACTGAAGATCTTAGGCTAGCTTCAGTTTTTGCATGAGCATTAGGACTAATGTTTTAATATGTATTCTTCACCCTGGAATGAGAGATTGGGGAAGAAGCTAAATCAGGAATTGATGGATTATTTTTGGAATTGATTATTTTTATCTTGGGTACAATCAGCATGACTTCACCAAGGGCAAATCCTGCCTGACAAACCTGGTGGCCTTCTATGAACAGGTGACAGCATTAATAGATGAGGGGCAAGCAACTGATGTCATTTACCTGGACCTGAGCAAAGCCTTCGACACTGTCCCACACCACATCCAGGTCTCCAAGCTGGTGAAACATGGATCTGATGAGTGGACCACTAGATGGATAAAGAACTGGCTTGATGGCCACACCCAAAGAGTGGCTGTCAGTGGCTCCATGTCCAAGTGGAGGCAGTGACAAGTGAAGGCCCTCAGGGATCAGTCCTGGGACCAATCTTGTTTAACATCTTTGTCGGTGACATGGACAGAGACATTGAGTGCAGCCTCAGCAAGCTTGCTGATGACGCCAAGCTGTGTGGTGCAGCTAACACACTGGAGGGCAGAGATGCCATCCAGAGGGACCTGGACAGCCTCATGAGGTTCAGGAAGACCAAGTACAAGGTCCTGCATCTGGGTCGAGGCAATCCCAAGCACAAATACAGGCTGGTTAGTGACTGGCTGGAGAACAGCCCTGAGGAGAGGGAGTTGGGGGTGCTGGTCGATGAGAAGCTCAACATAAGCCAGCAGTGTGTACTTGCAGACCAGAAAGCCAACCAGATCCTGGGCTGCATCAGAAGTGTGCCCAGCAGGTCGAGGGAGGTGATTCTCCCCCTCTGCTCTGCTCTGGTGAGATCCCACCTGGAGTACTGCATCCAGTTCTGGACCTCCTGTTAAAAGAAGGATGTGGGCATGCTGGAGCGTGTCCAGAGAAGGGCCATGAGGATGATCACAGGGCTGGAGCACCTCTGCTATGAGGACAGACTGAAAGAGTTGGGGCTGTTCAGTCTGGAGAAGAGGGGGCTCTGAGCTGACCTTGTGGCCTTTCAGTATCTGAAGGGGGCCTACAAAAAAGCTGGGGAGGGACTTTTTAGGCTATCAGGTAGTGACAGGACTAGGGGGAATGGAGTAAAGCTGGAGGTGGGGAGATTCAGACTGGATGTGAGGAGGAAGTTCTTCACCATGAGAGTGATGAGACCCTGGAATGGGTTGCCCAGGGAGGTGGTTGAGGCTCCATCCCTGGAGGTGTTTAAGGCCAGGCTGGATGAGGCTCTACCCAGTCTGATCTAGGGTAGGGTGTCCCTGCCCATGGCAGGGGGGTTAGAACTAGATGATCCTTGTGGTCCCTTCCAACCCTAACTAATTCTATGATTTTTCCTCAGCATAGATTTTAATTGAGACATCAGACTGGTCCTGATGCTGACTATAGAAAATGAATTATATCAGCAGTGCCCTAGTGTACCACATAATCCTGAAATGCTTTCCCCTTGACATCCTGTGTTGTTACACATTTCTGGGCATGCAAACCTTGCAAGAATGCTGTTACACAGCTCTTGTTTAGTGTTTAGTATCTTTAATATTTAGATCTTTAAAGCATTTTGTGTCTATGCCTGGCAGGCTTTATGCCAGTTCTCCAGCAATGCAGTCAAATTGGTAACTTGGAGCCTCTTCTATGATAGTGGGTCCAGCAGACTGCTCTGGATATAGGTGAGTCCTGCAAACTTCATGCTTCCTGACCAAACAATGATACAATCAACAAGCTGCCAGCTTGCAGATCAAGAATGTATCTGAGATATTTTAGGCTTATTCAATTACTGAATAATTGTTTTTGCAATAACCAGGTTCATGTTCAGCATGTTTAGTTATAAGACCTACTGACAGTCAGTGCCAGTATGCTAGCAAAACTCCACTTCATTGGATCTCCACTAAACATAAAGTTAGCTCTGTGTATCTGCTTTCCTATTTGTATTGTCACTATTATGACATGCAGCAACCCATTCCTAAGCAGCTTATTTACATGGCTGTCCTCCATTGGAGTTAGGCTATAGATGTTAAAGATAATGCAGGATCTCTTCAATCTCCTTCTTTGCCCCACTTACACAACTGTAGAGCAGTCAATGATATACACTAAATTCACAACCAGATCTTGAAGCCACCCAGTGAAACAGGAGAATGCAGAGTTATTCTCAAGTGCTAATGGGTGTCACTGTGCTTGTGGAGTTCCTCCTCTAACCAGCAGCATTCACCTATATATCCACCTGGCAGGTGAAGTTTATATTTCTTATCCAAACTTGTGGATTTTGATGTTCTTCAGTCTACAGACCAAGAAACAACCTATAACCACTATGGAAAGCTAAGACTGTAAAAATTCTTCCTGTGCAGAAACAGTCTCACTTCAAGCATTTCTTTGAATACCAGTGTAATAACTGCTCAAACAGGATAGAAATGTTAATATGTTTTCACGGCCATTCTTTTGCACAGTTTGCACTTTAAGTTGATCCTAGGCTGCAACGATTTTATAGAATTATTTGGTCCCATGTTGGTGGGAATAAGTAATCTTTAGTCCATAAATTCAATAGGATTTGAGATTCCTTTGAGAAATCTTAGCAAAATCTTCTTTAGAAGTCATGTTTAAAATATCTTGTTCCTCTTGTGCACTTGGTAGGTATGCATAAATATGGAGCAAATGGAGCTGCGTGGCTTGACTTTTTTAAAACGCTTTTGCAACTATTGATTTCCCTAGAAGGACTTTTAACCTTGAAACTTGAGGGGGAAATCTGAAAAAACAAAACCAGTGACTACGTTGGACTGCCAACTGAGAGTATTTACATCCTACAAGATGAAAGGATTTTGAGAGCAAATATCCCTGGAACAACAAGTTAGTTCCAGTCTGTATCCAGAGGTATGTTCCTTTCCATAGCATGCACTCCTAGGCAATCCAAAGGTGAACACTGAGAATGTCATAGATGTAAGATATTCCAGTGGCATTGGTTATGGTTTAAAGAAGAGTCAGTTGCCTGTCTGTCAGTAGCCAAAGGGAACCACACACTCTCTTCCCTGGAAACAGATAAGGCACTGGCATGGTACCAGCTCAGTTTGTAGAAGTAAATAAAGGAAGAGATTAAAAACAAGTGGTAACATCACTCTTAATTATTTTTTTTGTACTGACAGCTTTAAAAATCACTTAAAATCCACATAAAAGTACAGTATGTGGGATTCAAATAAACACAAGTGGCCTACTAATGCACTAGTGTGTGTGTAATTACTTTAAAATCTGGTTGCACAACAATGAACTCTGCTTTTCATCTTAATATCATACAGGAGAAGAAATTTCTGTGGTCTTGGTAAAATGCAATCCACGCCAGGCTTGGACTAGTCTGGCCACCCAGGTTTGCCTTTTCATATATCTGATAGATGTGTTTTGACAAGTTATATTAAGTACAAAGCAGGCCACCAGAGCAGCATGCGGAGTTGATATAGACAGAGACAGAAAGGCAAATAACAGTATCAACACACTTTTGTAGGCAATATTTGCCATAACCGAGTACCTCCTATACATCTTATTACCACACTTCATGGGGAAAAAAAAAAAATCATGCAAGAAATAGAGCCTAAACACTCTTGAAAGGCAGTATTTTATGCAGGACTTACAGACCTTACATCTTCTTTATCAAAGTCAGATTTGTTTTGTTTTGTTTTGTTGTGTGGTTGGGGGGCGAGGGTGTTCTGTGGTTTTTGTTTGTTGGTTTGTGGGTTTTGTGTGTGTGTGTGGTTTTCTGTTTTGGTTTTTGGTTTTGTTTGTTTGTTTGTTTTAAGAACTGAATTGTTAGTCTTAGTGTACCTTTCATTTTACACTGATTTGGTCAAGAAGAATGTTGGAAGCTTCATTTTCAGCCTTACTCTTCTATTAATAAGAGTGTGTGCTTCGTTTAGTATACTTGTCTGAAAACTGATGCAGAAACTTCATAAGGGAAAAAAATAATGTTGGCGCGTGCACACCTGGAATGCCCTTTTCTTTCATGACTATCTTGTGTACATCATCATCATCATCATCCCCCACTGCACTCCTAAACAAGTTTTGACAAAGGCAAAAGCAAACACTATTTTAAAAGATCTTTGGATGCACTTCGAAAATGCAAAACTAATTAATCGGTAGTCTCCAAGAGACTCAGCTAAATGTGGCTGCCTCTTTGACACTGATCTCTGCTTTGATGTGAATATAAAAAGCATGTGAGGTAACGGGTTTCAATTATTTATTTGTTTGGAAGATGGAGGAGTAGAAGGTTAGTGATAACTACACAGTTAATTCTGCTTAGGTCCTCCCAACAGTGATGGTGCTTAACTCCCTGTTTTCCTACAAGCTTTCTGTAGAGGATGCAGTAGGATGCTATTCTTATGCTGTCATTGTGCCAAGTTCTTTACAAAGCAGAATATACTTAAAGGACATGTATACTGTCAAGCCTCATATAAAGACTGTTATTTTTAATTATTCATTATCAACACTAGAGAGCTGCTAGCTCAACATATAGACCTTTTCCCTTGCTACATTTAACTGTCATTGGTTTTCAAGTCAAGAGTGTGTATTCTAAGCGTTAGCTAGTCATTAGCATCATATTCTCCAGACACAATATAATCATCCTAATAATTGATTGTCATGAAGGTAGTCACTTGTATTCCACACAATTCTCAGCCATGAACTTTGTCGGATATAGTTTATTACACACAGAGAAGCATCTTGATGTTATTAATCTATCTTCCTCACAAATTTGTATCAAAGGGCATGAAGCTACATATTGCTCCTTCAAAGCATACCACTTATAATAAGATGCTGTAAAAGCACCTGCTTTTTCTGAAAAACATATTATTAGTAAATATGAAATTACAAAAAAAAGAAGAAAAAAAGCCAACAAGCCACTAAATGAAAGCCCTCAAAAAGTAGGGAGAAAGAACACACAGGCTTTTTCTTTGAAAATAAAATCTATTAAATTATAGTGGAAAGCCTTTTGTGTCACAAACAAAAGGAATATATTGATTGCAAGCTGATTAAGAGAAAAAGCCCGTAGAAGTACAGTATCTACAATACTTATCTGATAGATACCTTGGATAAAATATCTGTTTTCACCTGTACAAATTTAAAATAATTTCACATTCTTAAATAATTTATTAGTTGTACTCTTTCTTTCTCCCTTCACGGATGTGCCTAGTAAAAAATGCAGATGTTAAGACTTTCAATTTTTCAGGATATTTATTTCTAAAAGTTTTAAATCTGATTTAGTCACACAAATTCACTAGTCCTAAACACAGTTCTTTCAAGGTGGAAATGAAAAGGTACAAAAAGAAGTCACTGAAATACTAATAAAGACAAGAAGAAAAAAATCAACAAAACAAATAAACAAAAAACCTCACCAAAAGTAAAAAAAAAAAAAAAAAAATCAAACCAAACCAAAAAGCCTAATGTTAAACACCAACTAATTATAACCCTATTCCCTTTCTCTACTGCCAGCCACAGGCCCAAATCCAATCCAATATTTCAACCATGGAATATAAAATGGGACTCATTTGTACATATTCGATGGATTAGATCCACACACAAAACTCTTATGAAAACAGTGATCAAGCATTCATTTATATATAAATCAATATCTTAAAATCTGGAGAGATTACTCCCATCTACAAGTACATTTCTCACCAACCTTAATTAGGATAAGAGGCTGCCCTTTATTCCGAAACAATGCATGCAAAAAAGCAAAATGATACTGTAAAATGGTAGTTAACCTCTTAAGGAGTTAAGAACACACTATATTAAATATTGAATTATTTAATATTTTGTGTGTGTTTTTAATAAAAAGCTTCCACATCCAAATACCATCTCAAAGAAATTTTTGCAGTGTTTTGGAGTCAGTGTATCATCACCTCACACAGGCAGTGTGATACAGAAAACCTTTCAGTAGCAGTTAATGCACACTCATGACAAATTAAATGCTAAACTGGAAAGTCTTCAGGTTGCAGGTTTCTTGTGTGTGTGTGTATGTTTGCTCTGGGGTATTTTTGGTTTTGTTTTTTCTAATTGTAGAACAGTTTAGGTTGAGAAGGCCTCAGCTTATATGTTCTTATCAATGCAGTACCTAAAATCAAGAAGTAAGGTTACAAACCAGTCACTATCATTTTATAGAAAATTACCTCATCCATCCAATTTCCAACTAGCTTGCATTCTATGTCTAGTGGAGTTACAACCACATCTCTTTATTCAAATACCCATGAGACTTGAGAATATGAAAAGGTACAAGACTAAAATCCACATCTTGCACAAAATAAAATGAAGGGCTACCTGCTGCTTAGACTTGATAGTCTCTTGTCTGTGAGTGTCACCATCTGTGAGTAGTTTAACATAAAAACTAACCATCACAGTTGACTGGATTGGAAAAATCTAAGGGGAGAACTTGATACCTGGAAATTAATTCATCTCTTTTCTTATTAGAAGAAGCAGTAAATAGGAAAAACTTCTCCAATAGTCACTGAGTCACATGATGCCAAAAGCTACAGGCAGAATGAAGAAGAGCTAATTAATCATTGTTGCCAGTTTGGTCTAATTTTGATATCAGGAACACATAATAATGGGGGACATTGAAGTGTGAATGCCTGTGGCTGAGGATTGTTCATGAGATGAACAACTTCCCTGTAAAATGTGAGACAGGAAAGTTGGTGAAATTTTATTTTATAGAATGGAAGGGAATGCAAAATGCTAATATAATCAGAAGTATTAATTTACTATGTGTTTCATATTACATCCTTAACAGTTAATCAAAGATCATTCCAGGTTTTGCACATAATACCTGACCTTCGCAGATTTGTGAATTCTATAATTTCTTTCTCTTAATCTCTAGATGCATTTCACATAGTAACCATTGTTTTCTCCTGAGTATGCTCAACAGCATCAGGGTGGTTTTGTTGGTGGTTGGTTTTTTGGGGTTTTTTTATTTGGGTTTGTTTTTTTTTTTCTTTGTGTGTGTGTGTGTTTTTTTTCTTTTTTCTTGAAATTGTCATTCAAATCAGATGTCATTCAAATGAGACTCTTCATAGCTATTTATAATTTTTTTTCCAATGGTAATGACTGCATTTTTTCTTTACGTTCATCTTGCAGAAGAAATTCTTCTAATAGTAAGATGTTACACATAAGAATAAGGCCAGAGAAGAGAGGTAGGAAGCCTAGTGAACTCAGTGTATTGCAACATTTTTTACTATAGTTTTTGTTGTTGAGGGAGAGCATGTCTTCCTACTAATAAAATATAGAGAAAGGAATAGCATGAATTAGATTAGCATTCTGCAGACAAAGTAGCATTTTGCTAAATGTGGGGTTAGTTTGCAGTATGTATTTTAAAATGCCAGAGTTAATATTCTGTTGGAGGCATTCTGTAGTGTTTTGTATTTTTCTGTTTGCAGCAATTTTTTTTTTTTTTTTAAATATGATCAACTAATGTGTGAGAACCTGGCATCCATTTTTATTTTGTTAGCTCTTACATGACTACATAGAATATGTCACAATTCATGAGTCCTTGGTCACTGAAGACACCTCTAAACCAGTTAATTTTCTAGATCTGATGATAGAACTAAATTCTAAATCATCTAAATATTTTAGAGTCTCCTCTCTCCTGCTGAAGTTCCATTTAAGAATGTATCTTTTAAAATTCCATTTCAAGAAGCTATTTCAAATCTTTTTCAATGAATTCCCTATGAATTCCCAATGAATTCTTCACTAATTCCCTGATTCAAGCTTTCATGCAAACCTAGAAAATGTATGCGGTATATTATGAGTCGCCCTATAGGACAATGGTTGGGCTTTGTTGACTTGCAAGTAGGTTGCAATTTAGATCTGATGGATGATTACAATCTGCTATAATGTAAAGAAATTTTCCTGTGTGGTCCAGCTGCTAGCTGAATTCAATTGCTTCTACTTGAGCTTGATATGTGGAATATTTAGTAGTCTTCATCACAAAAATCTTTGTTTGGGCAGGAAATGTAAATATTTTGGCACTCATTACAAAAAGGAAAAGGTCAAATTTTACTAAATTGCCCGTATCACATTTTTCAGTATTAGAAATTTATCAAAAGCTTACATATTTGTTATAAAAGGAATATTCTTCTATCCACAATAAATATATTTAGTAAGTTACTGTCTAGCGTAATAATCCTCTTGCTTTTTACTTTTGTCACAGTGTATAGTGTTTCACTGTGTGAACAGCAATAATGATCTTGTGTTCATATGAGTAGATTCATTTTGGCAAGTCTTGTTAGTTGACAGGTATGTAATACACTTGCCTTGCGGCTTTGGGACCAGGTTTCAAACACAGCTTTCACTAAAGTGACTGAAAATCATTCAGATCTCATAACTGTATCAAGTGACAAGTAATGTGAATTGAATCAGTATGTGTATGGGACCTGATGTACACTAGCCAGTCAAAAATGCCTCCTTTGATTCAGTTACACTGCTATCTCTGACCATCAGAAAGAAGACACTTAAGGCAAGGGATTAAGGTCAGTAACACACATCTATCTTTCTAAAGATATTAATATCTTTCCAACAAGACATTTATGTGCCCAGCAGCTGTTTCTTTGGCTTTTGTGCTCTGTGTCCACTAAAGGAAGTCAAGTCTCTCACATATACAATAAGGGCACTGTACTAATTGTCAACATTAACCGCCAAAAGCAGCAATTCTATCAAGTTGATGTTGACTCAGATATGAACTTGTCCTAATTGGGTTACTCTTTAACACTGCTGGACACCTTTCACTGACAATGTTTTCACTGCTCACCAAAGAGTGCCAAATGTTGGCATCTCATTCATGCTTGTCATTGCCATGATATCACACATTACCCTCTGAAGAAAAAATAAGATTTCACCAATAGTCCTTGTTATATCACATGTGAAGAACATGTCAGTCAGTTATGCAAAGTCATGGTCAGAAAAGGAAAATGGAAATTATGTCCAATGACCAAAAATGGAAATTATGACCATGTGGTTCTGATGGCTCTAGGCAAGGTATTTAATTCCTTTGTATGTCCCAGCTTTATCCAATATAAAATAACCTTAATAATAATAATATTTAAATTTGTGCTGGACACTTTGAGAGATGAAGCTAGCATAGAAAGCTTTTATCCATGGGCACAATATGCAGCATATGCAAGTATTAAATGATTGGCAATTACGTTTATTTTATTATAAGTACTTTGATGGGTTAGAGCAGATCCCTCCCCCAGTAGAGTAAATTCATTACAACTCAGAATTTTGAAAGTCAAAAGAAAAAATGAAATTAATATTTCTTATAACAGTATAAGGAGAATAAACTACTGCAGAATATAATAACCTTAAAGAAGATGGGGATGGGATCAAGTGGTGGTGAAGCAGCAAAGCAGCAGCCAAAACAGTGGCTAGGGAAGACAGCAACGGGCACAGCAGAAGCAGCAGAAGCAGCAACGGGACAATACAAGCTGTGCTTCCAGACATAAGCTGTTGATGCTCCAATGAAATTACATAAATTTATCCATTGTTGCCATTTTATGGTCTATCCCTGGAATGTTCACCTCTCTACTCAGAGACTCCCATACTCTTCCACTTCTAAGTTTCTCTGTTCCAAAATTTTTATGTCTGAGCCAGAAATCTAGCTCAAATGGCCACAAAGTACCTAAAAGCTTAGTTTTTCCACAAAATGTTTTTATGTAACTAATAGAAAGTCTTCTGACTTCGATACACTTAGAAACTTCTTGCATTTTCACTTCCTAACATGCTTTGGACATGTACTTAGTATCTTGGATGGGATGTACACCACCCTCCATTCCCCCCCTCCCTGTAATCTTGTAAGCTATCTTTAAAAGTTCAACATACATTCAAACATTAGAATGAACATGCTGCAATGTGTCATGGCATCTGCATTACCAGACAAGGTGGTTAAGAGAGGCTTTGTTTCTGATGTTGAGTGGAAACCAGGAGGAAAGGCATTCTTTGGAGAAGAAGGCACAAAGGCATTGTCTTTATTCTTTATCATTTGCAGATTTAACACCTCTGATATGATAAATCAATAATTAGAATAATTGTATAACCCAAGTGTAGATTTATACATGAAAGTTACCAAAGATTTAGTGTCCATTTTTTTAATTACCAGAAGTCCATTTCAATAACAGACCACTTAAAAAATATGGCTACCACTTAAATCAAGAATCAATTAGAAACATTAGTAACTTGCATTAGACTCTAAATGAGCTTTTTAATTTCCATTAACCATGCAGTTGTTAATCATTGTTTTTATCAAGACTGTAACACAAAGACTTTAATTTTTCTAAAATAGATTAGAAATTTCCTTTGTTAACAAACTACAAGCAAAAATTACCTTCTGTATGATGAAGGGAATGTAATTTATGTGTTCAGTTACCTCTTAATGTACTGAGGGCTACACTGGTGGAAACCAAAGTAAGCTAGTTGCTATTTAGTGTAACATCGTCTTCTGTGAGTATTCAAAAAGTCCTGCTTGGGACTGAGCCTAAGTAATGTAGAAAATCATCCTATGGCTTTGTAGGAATATTTTTATTTTTCATAAGAGATAGCTAAAGCATTGAAGCACACAATGCCTTCCTGATTATTCCTTGTACTCTTTCTTGAAACAATGGATGTGCAAACACATCAGAGACCACTTACGCTGGCAGTTGTACACTCTTCTCAAAACTGCAGAGAAGACTTTTGGATTTTTAGGCGGGTCAGGAAACCCTCACAAAACCCTTCTCTTTTAGTACTGATGTCACCTATACTAATGATACTTTCTTTTAAGTGTTCTTCTATAAGATTAGCATTATTTGTGTCAAAAATAGAAGAATGTGCTGGGTATAGCAAGACAAGGAATTGAACCTTTTCAAACATTCATTTGATGTCACTTTAGTATAAGACTTGTATCACCCACAGTGACACTCGTAGTAAAAAGTTGGCTATGAAAACACTTTGTGAATTTATGGGCTTGAGCTGCACAAAGGATCTCGGTGATGCTCTGTGTTAAGATTCAATGCAGAAAACAATTTGAATTTAAGCTTATTGTCCAATCTATTAAAATACTTACCCGAGCCTGGCCTTTAAGGCTCACTCATCCCTAATTTCTACCTGCAGCAAGTTTACAACAAATTAACTGACTCAGATATTAATATTTCCACTTTAGAAAGCACAAGTGGGAAATTGGAACCTTCTTTTGGATCAGATGTCCATACACTTGTGAAAGCATCAGATACTTTCTTCTTGCTTGGCTTACAAATATGCGCTCTCTTGCACACTGTCAAGGTCCAGAGAACAGAGATTAACAGTATCTCTGTCCAGAGGAGCAAGACTTGTTCTTTTAGATTTCTGTGTTGTGAAATTAAGGTGCAAACAAGACCAGATATCACCACAAAACTATTTATTTAAGGATAAATTTGAACAAAACAGAGGGAGAGAGGGAAGAGGGGAGAGAGGGAGAGGGAACAATGGAAAGAAGATCAGGGAAGGAAAAGAACAGGGATTATATTACCATCATCAGCAGATGGGGGGAGAAAGAGAGAGATGTGTGCCCGGCCCAGGGATGTTCTGTGGAGTTGCTCTGTGGGAGTTGTTCCTTGGGTTCTTCAGGTGGAGGTACTCTGGTGGTGGTGGTCCAGTGGAGATGCCCATGGAGGTGCTCCAGTGGAGGTGCACGCTTTTGCAGGCATCGCTTATGTCTTTTTATAGAGTTTTTAGGCCATTTTCCAGGTGCAACTCCCCAGGAAATCTTCCTGTGTATTCTCATGTATTTGCAGGGGTTTGGCAGCAGCACCAGGGAGGGCCTCTGCCCCCTCCCTGCACCACTTACCTGTCCATACCCCAAATACACATAAGCCTTTTCTCTTCAGGGTAACTGGTGTGAAGTATTGCATCCTGGGCATTCAAGCCAGGCTGGCCACAAAGACACTCTATCTCTATCGGTTAGCATCCCTAAGCTCTCAGGCAGATATCTGGGTCAAGTCCTTAATTCCATAAAGGTGCTGTTTGCAGGTGTTGAGCTTTGCCAGGAATCTGGGCAATCTTTAACAAAGGCAATCTTTAAATTTGTTGATTTGAATGAGGGAGAGAGGATCAGCCTCTCACACACACACAAAAGAACAGGTAGATTGCACAAGTGCATTGTAGGGAACTTCTGGGGAGAAGTGTCATGCATTCAAAAATTACCTAGGGACTCTTAAAGAGAGACTACTGGAGGTGGAGATGACACAATGCATCTGAAGAAAGAGTAAGAGTGCTGGCTGAATTGATTCTTACGCATTCTCTGTATTTAGTAATACCCACATATTGGCATTGACATGAATTTCAGGGACAGAAGGGTTGAGATGCAACATGGTATTCATAATGAAAACTGATAGAAGTGAAATCAGAACAATATTGAATGGGATTTCATGAAATATTTTTATGAGATAAAGTTAAACTTGCTTAAGAGGAAAATGTCTCCTAAGAACTGTTTCAAAATCTGACGTTTTCTTGCTTTGCATATTCCAGCGATGACTGAGAATTGTATGCAGTGTAAGAAGACCAAGCAATAGAATCTTACATTTGACTTTTTAATGCATGAATGACTATAGTGTGTGATGAAGGTAGGAGCTGATAAAGTAAGTAGCCTTCAGGAAAATGCACTCTTCTGTTACCTATCCCTGTTATAACCTTTGGTTAAGTTTTCCCAGGTGCAGCCAGGTGGTCTTCCAACCATCCTTGTTCACATAAGGTTTTGAATAGCAGCTATATCTCAGTGTAGAGTGTTTCTATGAATATGGTATTCTCAAAATATTGTTCCTGTTTTTTCTAAGAAAAATAGTGGTCCTTCCTTAAGGTGCACTCTGCTTCAGTAATAGTAAGGCCCTCTTAACTTAATCCATCTTGATGCAGCTGTTTATGGTCCATATTTAGGAAAACAGCTAAGAAGCCCTCTTTAATTGCCTGAAGGCTAGAAAAAATGCTTACATATCACCACTTAGTTTTTATATGCCTTGTTGGTGTTATTTGTCCCATTCTGCTATGTTGTGATGTTCTGTTGGCATTGTTTGACTTCTATAAGATGAGTGTTATCAAGTATATGGAGTGTTCCATGTCCTGAGTTTATTGTGATTTAAATGCTGATATAGTTAATGCAGTATGAAACAGGTTGGTAGGTACCTAGACAATTACATATGAGTAAGTTGGTAGGATTTACCCTTTTATCTGCCCTCCATTAACTTAAATAAAAATGAGCTTTATGCTTCTTTTCAGCAGTAGGACTGTTTGGTCTTCTGCTGAGGACAACTGAGAGTGTTCATCTGCTTGTTAACTGTCCATTGACCTTCAGAAGATGTCATTCTATCTCACAGATATATTGCAGCATTCGGTTTAATTTTGTAATAGTTTTCTGTTCTTCTTTCTTTAAATTGTTTCAGTTCATTGCTATTTTGCACTCAGCTGATGGCATTTGTATTTGTGCAATAGATGGGTGGGACCAATATGGCAAAATTCAACCCCAGTACAGGACAGTACAAATTCATGCAAGTGTCCTACTGAAGTAAATAATTGTGCAAGCAAGGATGCAAAAGTAAATAGTTTTTTGCATCTTTCTAGGGAAAGACTGCAAAACTAAAACCAGAGGAGTTTGTACAGAGAAAGCTATTTAGCCTGAGAAAGGCTGGTATTGTGTTTTTCATCTCTGTCTCCAGAAATCTTTTGGAAGCAGTACCTGAAAATGAGGCTGTTCATACAAAATGTCAGCATGTGAGAGTTACCATGTTGTGGAAATGTAGAGTCTTTATTGCAAACCTCTGTTCTTGATGTGATAGTGCAAATAAAATTACTCACTCATATAGGACCAGTTGAAATGTTATTTTTTTTCAGTCATGATTTAATTTGTACCTTACACAGCTCAGTCTTCTATGACTTTCTACAATTTATCTAAAAAGACATCTTTGAGTTTCCACGTTAGTTAGCTTAACTCTGTCCTTTGATGTACAGTACTTGCACTGACTGAAGTGTGCATCAATCTTAGGTACTCTTGGAGATGCTAACTTCCTAATGTCCAAATAAGCCACTGCACCTAAAAAGTACATTCTAAATACATTCTAACATAAAAAGACAATTATGGTCAGTTTTCTAATATCCTGTTCTTATTATGCCAAAGGTAATGATGCGATGCAGTCCACTTGGCTCTTTTTGGTGATGAAGTTCTTATACTTGGAAAGTATCCTTTCCAAGGTCTCCTTATAAAAATTAATTCCAAGACATTTAACTAACATAGCAGGTGCTTGAAATGTTAGATTGTATTTTTTTCTTCAATGAAAGATGAACTCTTTTAAATTAAATATTTCCTCCTTCCCTGTCTCTTCTTTCTTCTCTCTGTCTCTTCTTTGGAGAAAAATTAAAATGACAGAAGAAAGGAACGAATCTTTCTCATTTGTAAAGGCTCATTTCTGATAAACTGCAAAAATTTTAAAAGGAAACCATAGAGAACATTGATGCTTTCCCTTATGAAACAAAACCAGTTTACCTCCAGTTCTAGGTCTGGGCTTTATCAAAATACCGCTAACAGCTTCAACATTTCACCATGGATTTGCTCTTTCCTGAGGGGAATTTTCTTTCTCATTCATGAATTATTTCCTATTTTCCTGTTGAAACAACAATACAAAAAGTCAAATGCATTTTACAACAAAAACTTCAGACATTCTTGCTTAAACTGACCTTTGACGCGCAGTATGTTCTCTTTTTTGTGAGGTAAGGTTTGAGAGAAGTGAATGCTTGACTGGGGTTTATATAAATGTCCGTCGAAGTCAAACAGCACTGTTCTAGTCACTTAACCAAGTCTCTTATGCTCTAAAAAAACAAACAAAAAACCCACAAAAAATCCCACCAAAAAAACAACTAAACAAAAGACCCCCAACCAAACCACATGTAGAGAAAACCAATCTTTGTATGCAAAAGGAAGAATTCACTTTCTGTGCCCAAGATAAACTGAAATTATGAGAAAGACACGTCCAGACTCCTTCCTCACCTTTCCTACCTGCCCTTCTAAAACAACATTTATGGCATCAATGATGTCTACATAGCCGCAGCATACTTTGAATGGCAGAAGTACAATGTCTTATGAAGTTATAATCAGTCTAGATTTCACTAATCTGGGTTATAGCTCAACTGTGAAGGCTCTTGAGTAAAATTGTTTCCTTATTAAAGAGATTCACTGCAATCTCACTGATAAAAATTACTTTCAAAGATGTCCCTTTACTGCTATTCAAATGAACAGGAGAAAATGGTAGGTGTTTTAAGAGCTCTCTTCCTATTATATCAGGATGGTTCTCATTAGTAAAGGGAATGATCTACTAGCAAAAATCTTCTGCAATGAGGAAACATAATCTACCACAGAAGAACAAAATCCAAGTCAATTAGGCTAAAAAAATCTACAAACAAGCCCTTAGAAATAATTTCACTGTTCTCATTCATTTTAATAACAGGAGAAAGGACATTAAATTCTTGAAAACAAAATAAAAAATAATAGTTGTTCTTTTCTAAGTTAAACTAGACTGGACTTTATTAATATAGGAACTATTTTACTTAACAAAGGTTCCAACATTAATCTGCTGTTCAACCTACATTCATCAAGCCAAACACGATTGGTGTGGCAGAAGGAATAACTCAAAAGGAGTACATCTGTTTCTAAAGCATTACATTTACCTCAAGAAATAAATGAGAGGACTATAATCCACAGATACTTTTAAAGTAACTGTTTATGTTTGCCCAAGAAAACTTATTAATCAATGCTTGAAACCTCAGTTAAATGGAGTCAAAAAAGTGGTTGATAAAATGGCCATTCAAACAGTTTACATGCACTGAGTGACACATCCCCCCCACCCTATTCTACAATAGCCTTATTGTAATTTGCTCTTATCCTTTTCCTTGGATGCCTATCAGGGAAGGCTACAAGAGCTATAGATTTTTTAGTCATTCTTGTTTACTATTACAATCAAAAGAAAGAGAATTCCATTCAAGTCCTGGAGCAGAGTCAGTGTGGGAGTCTGAGTTTATTCTCTTTCACTGTTACCATTTATTGGGTTGTGAGACTTAACAGCTAAATCTTGTAATCAGATTTCTCAATTAGCATTGCTCTGAATACAAAATACCATGTTGATAAGGAAAGGTGCTGTGGCGAAGGAGTCGACAGAGTGATCTTCATCTCTAGAGCGCTCCCAGGAAAGAGGAGAGGTTGGAAGACTGTGCTGCAGATGCGCAACTGAGACACTGAACCACACAGGTGTGGGAGCCTGGAGAAAACCTCACACCCAGCTCATGAATTTACCCAAGGCTAGTAATATATACTTGGACAGAAACTAAGCATAAATGTTTGTGTGTCTTTCATGGACTATGATTGCTATTACAATATTAAAAGTACAACAATGCTGACTTCAAAATCAGTGTCTCTGATTTCCTGATACAGGGTTTTTGTAGTATTTTGATGCCTTTGTTCTTCTTTCATAACATTCCTTCATAAGGCAATATATTCCAATGCAGATAATTACCCAAGCTGCAAATACAAACCTAGACAGGAATTGGCTTTTGATATAATAGCCCTGAATTAATTTGAATCACTGTAAGACTACATACACCTGTGACTAGAGATGCCATTTGCTCTCTTCTGGCCTCAAAACTTTTGCATTGATTTCTCAATGACTCAAATCAGCAGCAGCTGCAGAGATCTGAAAGTGCAGCATGTGCCTTCACCAGAACTCCTTTGGAGAGATAAGGTGTTTTAGGATACTTTTTTCCATTACCACTATGTGGCAAATACTGATGTAATGAGCACTCAGGTTATTTACAGCATGCTTAAAATAATTCCTGATCAGGAGATTACTGTACATATTTGGAATTTCGTACACACTAATTGTAAGGAAAGAAAACCCAGATTGTATGCAAGGCAATTTTTAATCTTCTCCCCCCACCCCCAACCACAGACAATTCTGGCATTTTTTAACACATATCTGTATCACATATCTGTATCTACAGCCCAGACAGCCAACTGTGTCCTGGGCTACATCAAGAGAAGTGTGGCCTGCAGGGCAAGGGAGATGATTCTCCCCCTTTACTCTGCTCTCATCAGACCCCACCTAGAGTACTGTGTGCAGTCCTGGAGCCCCCAGCACAGGAAGGACATGGAAGTGTTGGAGTGGGTCCACAGGAGGGCCACGAAGATGATCATAGGGCTGGAGCAGCTCTACTATAAAGACAGGCTACAGGAGTTGAGGCTCTTCAGCCTGGAGAAAAGAAGGCTTCGAGGAGACCTTATAGTAGCCTTCCAGTATCTGAAGGGAGCCTACAGAAAGGCTGGGGAGGGATTATTTACAAGATCTTGTAATGACAGGATGAGGAGTTTAAACTGGCAGACGGGAGATATAAACTGGATGTTGAGAGGAAGTTCTTTATAGTGAGAATGGTGAAAACACTGGAACAGGTTGCCCAAGGAGGCTGTGGATGTTCCCTCCCTGGAGGTGTTCAAGGCCAGGCTGAATGAGGCCTTGAGTGACCTGTTCTAGTGGGAGGTGTCCCTGCCTGTGGTTGGGTGTTGGAACTGGATTATCTTTGAAGTCCTTTCCAACCTAAACCATTCTATGATTCTATGATACATACTACATACTGCTCAATGATTTATGGTCACAAATGACCTTTGTAATGTATTTTACAATACTCAAGATTATACTTATTACGTCTCTTTTACCTAGAAACATACATACAAGCACACAGAAACACACCTGGTCACACATATATGAAAAGCCACGGTGACCTTTTTCTTTTGTTAAGACACTTAAAAGTGGGATGACCTTCTGTCAGTCACATTTTCATACATTAATAGAAACATCCTAAAATGAATCTGTCCACGTCAGAGAAAGTGCATGCCATGGACTTTATCTTTCTGTGTGAGAAATCTGCTCTAAGGACTGATTGCAGCTATCTGAAATAAAAACACTGTAGGTGTATCCCACATTAAATGTTCAGCTTGAAGCTAACATTTAAATATGTCACATTATTACATGCATAATAATATGATGAGTTGAAGTGACAGGATGCCAGCCTTCCACCAAAAATTAAGAGCAACAAACACTAATTTCTTCCAAGGACAGCAGCTATCACTTTCCATGCTGGCTTTAGGAGATGAAAGCATGTGGTACACTGGCAAAATGTCATACCAATGAAAATATATGAGAAACCAGCTGATTGTGGAATGGAGCTGCTTCTTCGGTGTTCTCAAATGTCACCAGAGCAAGCAAATTGTCTGAAACACCAAGTATTTAGTAGTGCAGCAAGAATAATGTGTAAGTAAGAATGACAAAGATTGCTTCAAAAAGTTAGTTTCAGCTCATTTTACTGAAGCCAAATGTAAAACATGCTTGACTGAGTCTTTGTATTTACTAAATAATAACCAGATATGTTTGATGCATTAGACCATGACAATTTTGGAAATCGTAGCACCAATTCCTTCCATGAAAGGCTTTGGATCTTTTTCACATTCATGTGCAAGACCTCCAGGTTTATCAAGATTAAAAAAAGTTTAATATTTTATTTGTTGCAACTTTCTTCTGGTCATGTCTAACAGAGATCCTATTTACAGTCTTGTTGAATACCAAGGAACAAATCTAAACAGAATCTAAATTTACTTTTCAGAAAAACGTAACTTTTATAAAAGTTTGAATATGCATTTCACTACATCCCCCAATATGAGTTTAATTTAAAATAGTTTCTAGAGGAGATCTTTTGGAAGCAAACTTTTCATTTTCTTTATTTCCAGAATGGTTTAAACACTTCTATTGGTGCATATTTTGTATCAATTTTCTGAATTGCAGCCTAACTTTAGTTACCATAGAACTGCAAATGAATAAGAGGATTTTTCTCCTGAAGTGGCAGTTGCTCATTGTTTGTAAAAAAGAAGTCTCAAAAAGGGATACATGCTGACTAAAACCTAAAAACAAACATCACATGAAAAAGACTATCACCTATCAGGAGTCTTTCTGCATCACATACATGAATGATAATTGATGTAAATGGACATAAAATCAGCAGAAAGCTGCTCCAATACATAGTTGTAATACTTAATTCTGATTCTCAAGAGTGAATCTCAGACATTATAGTCTCATCACCTTGCACTTTGGAATTCATCCTTTGGCTACTAGAGATATTACTTTCAGGAAAGGATCTGCTTTCCAGAAAAGGATAGAGAATATTCCCAGGCCACTAAAATCTGAGTAAAAGAGGGTAGAAAAATATTTTCTGTATTTCTAAGAAATTTCTGATGCAGATGAGCTTCATAGATGGTGTTTCACGTTGTCTATTACTTGTGCAAGCAATTACATAGCTACTGTTAAAAAATATGTTTTGCACTTTACAGGTCAAACAGAACTGAGAAAGTACCCCTGAATTTTGCTTACTGATGTTTTATTCTATTTGCCACAAACTTATAAAATAGATAGATAGATAGATAGATAGATAAAAGTCATTCCGTGTCTCAGTTTTTTGAAACACCTAATAAACCTTATAACCAAAACTCAACCAGATTAAGTGAAGAACTTAAACACTACTTTATTGCTCTTCCATATGCCAAACTGCTTTGCTCTCCCATGTGGCCCCCTAGGTCACCAGGATTCAAATTTCATCTCATATATCTCTGATTTAAAGCACTGAAAAACCGATGTGTCTGGTTTCTGGCAAACCACAAGGAAAATGAAGTTCCAACCTCAAGCATTTCCTTGGAAAATACTATGCTAAACATCAGTCCAGAGACAGGAGCAGCACTGCAGCATTCACTGTTCTTTCCCTGTCAGAGAAATGCTGTCATACAGTGGAATTCTGCACTATTCAGAAAATTATGCACTACAGGGCCCACCCTGGGTGTAGTTATAGTTATGTTGCTACTAGATCATTCACAGATGTTTCCCAGCTGAGGGTACCCCAGCCTTGGGCATTGAATGTACCCCAGCTGCACAGCCCTAGAGGTAAGCACAGCACAATGCAGTGTGCTGGTGAGCTGTTTTCTAGCACAATACTACTTTTTAAGTCCTGACAATATTCCTCTACAACTCTTTCTTGTGATACTGCTGTTTCCTATTCTTTCTGCTTTTCTATTCAAAGCAGAGTCATGAACAGTCATGGAAACTTCTCTGCCAGATACCTTCCTGAGCATTTCAAGCCCAAGTGGTTTTTTCCTTCTCTAACGGGAAGAATTCTTGTGATCATTTTGGTCAAGCTAGACAAGGTATCAGCACAGTTTGTCCAGCATACACTTCACAGCAACATGGACACTGACGCGAGCCTGGGAGCTTCCAGCATTCCCTCCCTCCCTTCACTACTACTGAGGGGATACTCTAGAGGGATTGCCTAAGGGAACACAGTTTGTCTGGTAAAGTAACCTCAGAGCTGCTGCCAGAGGAACTGTAGTAAAACAAATGGGCAGAGCCATTTTATCATCACTGGTTCATACTTTGATATGTGGCTTCCAAGATGAGTTTCCACATTCACACAAAAATGCCTGCACCTGTTCTAAAAGCAAGTTAAAAAAGGAACTTGACAAGGGCTGTTATCCAAACCTCAAGCAAGGCTTACAAATTAGGAGCAATTGTTGTCATTTCATTCTCATTTTATTTTAAACTATAAATTATTATTTGTCTTGGTGCATCAGACAGAGTTTGAGATTTCTGCCTGGATTGCTTTAGGCGCCTTTTTGAATTTTTGCAGGTGTTTCATAAACCCTGCTGACTTGCAGGATTAAACATATGGAGGATCTGATCACTTATGTCTTTCTATGTAAATAAGCAAGGACATACACTTTACCTTCTCTCTTCTATCCCTATTCATTTGCAGTGTCTGGAGCCTCCATTAAATGTCTCATCATTTCCATAAAGATGATAGTATGCAGAAATCGAGTTTGTACTTGAAAATTAAACTTTCACAGAGAGAAGACAAAACTGTGAGGAAGGAGATGAAAAAAAAACCTAACCAACAACAAACACAACAAACAAACAAACACACACAAACAAACTCAGGGGTATAAACTGTGATGGTTTCTGTTCTGAAATATAATGATAAAAGGTCAACTTCTTTTCATTTCTCATGTGAGAACATTGCTTCCATTCAAGTATTCAGCACATGTAACAATCAAAATGATGGAGCCAAACAGGTGATTCTTGTCCTCACTCACTCCAGCATAAATCTGGGGTTGTGTCCTGTAAGGGACTGATGTGAGTTTGAGCAGGAAAAACTAAGACTAGAGTTTGGACCATGGCCATATGAAGCAGAGAAGAAACAAACAGAACATTATTAACATGTCAGAGTTAATTTCTGGTCTTAATAGCTATGTACGACACCCCTGCTCCCTCTCAAAAAGAAACTGGAAGGTCACTGTCATTTTTGGTCTCGAAGACATGTGTCACTCATTTCCAGCCTCTTCTGATATTTGACAGTATGGACCTGCCTGGAGCACAGCAAGAATAAAGGATGGCACAGCTCACTGAGCAAAATTTCATTAACAATTTTCCTCCTACTCAAATAAGAGCTCGCCTCTGACACTAAAACCAGAGTTTGCTACAGAAGAGGCACTTGTAGGAACTTCAGTTAATGCAATCCAGTCTTTGACAAAGTCAAGTTTCTGTCTTGGAGGAATGCTTGAATTGATAACAATCTTTGATAAAATGCTGCATAATCTATAAGAGAGAAATGGGCTGCTTCAGCAAAGGAGGTCATATTTCTCATAGTCTGATCTGATCTGAGTTTATTGCACCAAGTGAAACTAAAGATACAGATTCTCAGTGAAAATCACTGTGTGTCTATTAGTTATTTTTGCATGTTCCTACTCATATAATAATTAATAGTTTATTCATAATTTGCAGATCAGATGCTATATTTCATTTCAGCAAAACAGGAAATTCCATTAACAGTTTAATTACTAGTTTGGATAGGATAGTCTGTGTTGCAGTAAAACACTGATACTTTTCTTTTTACTGTAATATGACCTCTTCAAATGCTAGAGTTGGTAGCTTGATTGACACAAGATACAGAATTTGCATCACAACAATCAATGTTGCTCAGGTCAAGCAGCTTCTTAGATTCACCGAAATGGTTTCTACTTTAGAACAACAATATAGGACAGTACATACAGCCTTATGCATTATGTATTATCATAACATATGATATGATAATTGAGGGTTTACATTCATACTAAATACTTAACATGAAATTTCAATTCATTGAAATCACAGAAACACAAAATCACAGAATGTTAGGGATTGGAAGGGATGTCCAGAGATCATCGAGTTCAATCCCCCTGCCAAAGCAGAACCGCCTAGGGCAGACTGCATAAGAACACAGCCAGGCAAGTTTTGAAAGTATCTGTAGAAGAAAACTCCACAACCTCTCTGGACAGCCTGTTCCAGTGCTCTGTCACCCTCACTGTAAAGAAGTGTTTCCTGAGTTCTAGCTAGTTCACTGGATACCACTGAAATGAGAATGTTACCTTCATCTTGACACCTACCCCTCAGATATTTTTAGACATTGATAAGATCCCCTTCTTTTCTCAAGACTAACTAGCCCTAGTTCTCTCAGTCATTGTTTTCATGCCATATAAAAATTCACCTCATATAAAAATTAGCTTGAAATAAATCTTCTGATCTTAACATTCCCACATCTTGGGGAATCTGGGGGTTGAACATTGTGTACTAAACCAGCCTATAGTATTAAATATCACTAGATGCAAAAAATAATGTCTTCTGATCCATCAGCCTAGACAAAAATAAAGATGACCTTAAAACAACGATGTGACAAAGACACTGCACTTCTACAAAACATGTCCAGAAGAGAGACTTCTGTCACAATAACAACCAATGGGATGACAGGAAACAACCTCAAGTAACAGACTGCCCAGGGAAGTGGTGAAGTCATCACCCTTGGAGGTATTTAAAAGGTCATGTAGACATGGTGCTTAGGAACATAATTTAGTGCTGATGTGGTAGTGTTGAGTTAATGGTTGGACTTGATGATATCAAAGGTCTCTTCCAAACAAAACGATTCTTTGATTTTAAAAATCTATTTTTTTTTTAATTACTTCAATATTCAGTTTAAATTTTAAATGCATCCTAAAACATTTGTGTTGTGGGAGTATGGTAATTTTAAGTTGTTGTGGTAGGTCTAAGCAGCCCAAAACAGGCTTATACATGTCATGGCTTGCCCAGACATGTTTTTCTGCTCTCCCTCCTTTTTGGGGGAGAAGCAACTTCAGGAAAGGGGACGAAGAACCTGGAGCCACTGAGTCTAAGGACTCTGGCTTGCCCAGATTTGTTTTGCATCCTGTGGTAAACAAGATACACAGTACACACACTTAGCTTGTGCCTGCCTTGTGCAAGGCCTGTGTTCTGCCCTAAAAAGGGTAAAGCAAGCCTATGGCTTCAGCTAATATGGCCAAGCTTGGCTAACTGCCATTCTGATTGGCTATTCTATGTCTGAAGGACCATTAGTCTCGGGCTGTACTGATAAAAGGAGATGAGCAGGTGACACAATGTGCTCTGCCCTTGTATCCATGCGCTGCCTTTGCATCCATACTTGCTGCTTGCTGCTGCCTTATTGCATCCTGAACTGCCTGGAAACTGCCTGCCTCGAATTTACCAGGAACAGGCTCTAAATGCTTCCACGCAATTGGCCTGCATAGTCAGAGTGACAACGTGTTGAGACTGCACATCACAAGACATCCTGCCTGCACCTGAAAGCCTCCTGCCAAGACAGGAAGTCCTGGAGATACACAGATCACCCAAAGGAGATTGGGACCAAGTCAGAGATTGTCTGCCTCCTTTCCCCAGCAGCCTGTGAAGCCTGGGAAGAACTAGAAGCCTCTGCAGCTGACAAGACAGTAACAGAATTCCCTGAAAGCGTTTGGGTACTGTCTGAAGCTGTAGCTAGTCCCACCAGTTGGGAGATATTTTGTGAGTAAATACTTAAAGCCTCTTGTAATTCACCATTGCCTTATGCCATAAGCAGAAAGGAGCTCCTTGAGTCCATCTAGTATGCAAGCAGTATAGTGACCACAAGCAGTACATTGACCACGGTTTAATTAAGTGCAATTAATATTATGTATTATTGCTAGTTATTTCTAGATCCTATGTTATTATCTGTATAATGTTTCCATGACTGTGTGAAGAACCTAATTATTAAAATTAGTGATCGGGGGTGGTGAGAGTTTTTAATACCAAAATTAATTAACAATATTAATTTTGAAAATACCATCTCATGATCAATTAATTACCCCTCCATAACATAAGCAAATAATGTCTTATGTTGTTCTCACTTGTAATGTTCCTATTACCTGAGAGGAGAGAGCTATGACTGATAAGGAATCAATATCCATGAGAATATGTAAATAAAGCAGAATATTAACATGAAAGAATTCAAGAATCAAAAGAGATTTTTGACACAATTCCCAAATAATTAGATATTTCCTTTGTTAACAGACCTTTTAACAAAACAAACAGACAAACAACAAAAAAAAAATCTCTCATCCTCTTTCCAAGCAATACTTATCAGGAACTGCTCCAGCATTGAGCAACTGTATCTGACACAAGGTTTCATTTTAATTATTATTATTTCTGAATATTATATGTTATGGTTATTAATTTTATTTTATTTTATTTTATTATCCTTCCAATGAAAAATATATTAATGTAGACAGTGACATTATAGTCTTAAGGCATGAGATAAAGCTTTATGGGGGAGACCTGTTCAGTGGGGTCAACCTGCATCCCAAATTCAGTTCTCGTAATTCATCTTTTAATTTATTCTTGATGCTTTTGCAATTCACACCCTCTGATCTTTTCTTGTATAAATTGTATTGGTCTTGCTTATTCCTCCAGTAGCTTCATATTGGTACCTACTATGAGGTATCCAGAAATCAGATAACGTGTATCTAAGCATTTTATCACTTTGACACACCACACGAGACCTGTACTTTGGATTAAAACTCAGCTGAAAGGCTTACATGTCTCTTACATTCAGTAAATAAGGCTTAGGAAAATTTCTAATTCCACAGAGACAGATAAAAAATGTAAAGGAACACAACACATTACGAGAAACTGATCTCTGAAAAGTAACAAAAATGGTCTGAAAAGTAACAAAAATGGTATACATACAGCATCTGGTGTCTTTTTCCTTTTCATAGAATCATAGCAGGTCTGGGTTGGAAAGGACCTTTGAAGGTCATCTAGTCCAACATCCTCTTCATTAAGCAGGGGTATTCTCAACTAGATCTGGATGCCTAGAGTCCTATTGAGCCTCACTTTGAATATCTCCAGGCCTGGGGCCACAACCACCTCCCTGGGGAATCTGATTCCATGTTCCACTGCCCTCATAGTAAAGAACTTGTTCCTCACATCCAATCTAAACCTTCGCTGCTCTAGTTTGCAGCCATTGCCCCTTGTCCTATCACTAGAGGCCTTTGCAGACAGACTCCATCCTTCTTGGAGGCCCCCTTTCAGTTACTGGAAGGCTTCTATTAGATTGCTTCAGAGCATCCTCTTCTCCAGGCCAAATAACCCCAGTTCCCTCAGCCTGTTTGTAAAGGGTTAACCCTCCTGGGTGGGGAAGTGGTCAGAACTTGACCCCACATCTGCTCAACTCCAGGTGTAGTGTTTAGCCCACTCCCACTTCCTGTCTGGACCCCCCTATATAAACAGTGGAACTTCCTGTTTCTCTCTCTCTCTCTCTCACCTCATGGCTAGCCTCTACCACACNATAGCTCTGAGAATGCGGGCTGGGATTTTCAAGGTCCAGGTATTTGGGGGACAAAGGGCATTTTGTGGCAATGTTGGCATTAGGCTTGCATGTGATTCACGGAGGAATTTTAGCCTGGTCCTCATGGCGGCCACGTGTAGCCAGCATGTGCAGGAAACTGGGAAACAGGGTGACATGCAGGTGCTGCTGTGGCTGCGGCTGCTGTGTGGACAGCAGTGGCTCTGCCCACGAACGTAGCTCCGGCCACGAACGTAGCTCCACCCCAAACGACACTGTCGTTGTAGCAGAAGTGTTCCAAATTCCTGATCATTTTCATGACCCTCCTCTGAACCCACTCCATCAGGACATTGAGGACTCCAAACCTGGATTCTGTACCCGAGATGAGGTCTCATCAGACCAGAATAAAGTGACAGAATCACCTCTCCGGATCTACTGGCAACACGTCTTTTGATGCAGCCCAGGATGCAATTGTCTTCTGGGCTGCAAGCTCATGTCTGCTCATGTCCATCAGCACTCTCAAGTCCTTTTCTGCAGGGCTGCTTCCTGTCACCTCATCCCCAGTCTGTTTTTACAGGGAGGATTGTTCCAGCCCAGGTGCAGAATCCTGCACTTGCTGTTGTTGAACCTCATGAGGTTCACCCAGGCCCACCTCTCCCACTTGTCTAGGCCCCTCTGAATGACATCCTGTCCCTCTGGTGTATCTGCAAGCTTGCTGGTAGTGTACTCAATCCCACCATTTATATCATTGAAAAAAATACTAAACAGCATAGGTCCCAGTATGGACCCCTGAGGGACACCACTTGTCACTACTCTCCATCTGGACTTCAAGCCATTGAGAATATAGAATTGTTCTTATTCCCTTCATTTTTAGCTAAAAAGGCTACAGTGTTTAAAAAAAAAAAAAAAAAAAAAAAGTCAAATATATTCTATCTGACTTCCTTTCCTATTTAAAGAAAGAAAAGGAGCATTTACAGTTTCTTTAACAAAAAGAATTTAAATCTGAACACATGAATGCAAGTAACATTCTAACCAATTTCCAAGGTAACTGGAATTATGTTTATTTGGCTGCTGGTCACTTAGTCTTTGCTTCTAACCAGAAAGCTTATGATCAACTTCTCAGAGCCTGTCTACAGCTTCCATTACAGGTTTACTGCTCCATTACAACTGGTAACACAATACTCAGTGTTTTGTGAGGTTATTAAACTATAGAACTGATCCTTAATTATATTAGCCAGCAAATGGGAGAGTTTTGGAAGAGTGACTGAGAAAATGCACCAGCTGACAAAGAATTTGGATACAAAATACTCCTATAGGACTACATGCCTCCCATATTGTCCTCTGTGTTTTTGATGCTATTTACTGTGCTTTTTTAAGCTTATTGTTTACCTGGAAAGAAAATTCAGTCAAAACCATGAAACACAAGCAATCATCAGTGTTTGCCAATAACCAAAGGGTAGTAAATAAGGTATTAACCACAGAACATCAGCTACTAAATGCCTGGAGAGTGGCCAGTCTGGCTGGAAATATGTATTTCTTTTTTTTCCCCTGCTGTCATTTATGTCAGTCTTGAATAGAGTGTTTCGCTATGCAGTGGATTACACCCAGAGCTTATGGATATGAATATGGGTTGCTAGCTTTGCTCTCTCTGATCATGCTCCAGTGGTATTAACACTTGGGGTCAATCTGGATTATCCCATGTTTAAAAGATGGCAATTAAACATGACAATTCTTAATTTCTGAGAATTTCTTCTTGCTTATATGGAGAGCTAAAGCAACTGCTCACACAGACTTGCTTTGCCAGTTTCTTGATGCTGGTGGTCTGGAGAGTGGTAAGGGGAAAAAGAAATAAGGCTATTACACAGGTATTTTCCCTTCAATGGGACAACTGATCTGAACAAGTTGCAAAGAACTTAAAGGTTGAAAGGGTGACTTCACTCCTCAGAGACATTTTCTCCTTCTCTGTTGAGACTCAGTAGTAAAATTAGCTAAGATGTTAAAGCAAAGTCTGGAGTTCAAATTTTACCATTTGTTTGTTCAGGAAAGAGTCTGATTTGCCATCACAGGAGGTAAGGGTTACTGCATGTGAGACCGTCTGGGATACCACCAAGTGAGAAGGAACTTGGGACCCATTTCCAAGCTGGAAGGAAAACACAAAGAAAAGCAGAAGGCTATCTTTAGCATGCCAAGTACATTAGATGAAAAGATCAGATCATCCTATAGGTAAAGGAGATTTTCCTCTAAAATATATGTCTCTGATGTCATGGAGTAGCTGGTGTGAAAACTTGCTCGATATGTAGTAGCTCAGATATTTTAGCTCCCTATTTATTTTTATCCTCAGTATGTTAACTATGAAGATAGTGTCAGAACTACAAGAAATGAAGACATTTTAAGAAGGAAAAAAATATTTCAAACAAGTTTAGAAGTTATTATGAAAACAGTTTTATTTAAAATATTGCTAAATTGTTTTAAAGATTTTAGAACTTTGTCAGATTTAGAGCTCAAGCGGGTCTAATCAGGACTGACTAGACAGCATCAATAGCCTTGACAAAGTGAGCAAAGAGCAGATGAAAGCAAAAGATATTTGCTGAGACTGTTGGGCTATGAATTCCAAGCTTGACCATAGTTTTCTGTCTGTTTTTTTAACGTAGGGATTTCTGTCTATACAAAATACTTTCTGATATATCTATGTGTCATGGAGTACATATAATCTCTTGCTGAAATTCATAGCTCATGGGGATAGAAAATGCCTTTTGAAAGTAAATAACTGAAAAAAATTAGAAAGGATTTTAAGATTGCAGAGCCCTTTAGGACCAGTCCAGGAACCCTGTCCTTCTGTCAAAGTAAAAATTACCCCCATATGGCGATGCCCATTCTCTAAACAGTAATTTATTCATTATGCAGAGTGCTGAATACCAAATGGTGAAAGCATAGCAGCAGAACAATGAAACAGGCTTAGGAAGCTAATAACTGTCCAATCAATAAGAACTTAATGAACTACAACATGTAATACTTTATAAGGCATTCAAATTAAAAAGAAAAAAAAAACCCAACAATGATGCAATATCAATTTACTTATTCCAAGTCTAATCAAATGAAATAAGCATAATCCTCAAAAAATGTAGCCATAACTGACATTTAGGGAAGGAGGATGAGTGAAAGTAAGGATCTAACCAAAATTGCTTTAAAAATATAATTACATACTAACCAGCTGCCTTTATTTAATGTAGATTGTGGACCAAGCTCTTTTGATGGGGTAGTAGAAGAGTTGTGGGTTTGTTTTGTTTTGTTTTACAGTATCAGTGCTGAAGAAGTGAGATATAAATCTATAAAACATATAGATAGGACAAGAGGAGCTGAAATCTTTATCAAGAACTTGCAGGTATATTTTTATCAAATGTAGAACAGAATCATAGAATCAANACACTCACAGGTCCCTTTCTGCCTGGCTGCTCCCCAGCCCCTCTGTCCCCAGCCTGTAGCACTTCTTGGGGTTGTTGTGGCCAAAGTGTAGAACTCTGCACTTAGCCTTGTTAAATCTCATCCCATTGGCCTCTACCCACCCAGCCAGCCTATCAATAGCCCTTATACCCTCCAACAGATTGACACATGCTCATAACTTAGTGTCATCTACAAACTTACTGATGATGGACACAATCCCCTCATCCAGATCATCAGTAAAGATATTGAACAGGATCGGGCCCAGTACTGATCTCTGGGGGACACCACTATTGACTGACTGCCAACTGGATGTGGCAACATTCACCACCACTCTCTGGGCCTAGCCCTCCAGACAGTTCTTGACTCATTTCAGAGTGAATCTGTCCAAACCACGAGCTGCCACAACCTTTCAAGGTGAAGGTAAAACTTTGGGTTTTTATCTGCCCACAACCTTTTCATCTCTAACCCAAGAGCCCAATTTTACTGAGTCCCATTCCTGCCCTTGCCAAAAACTCCTTGATCTCATTCTGTAGAAATAACAATAATTTATATATTATGTACAAGGGAATCTCAGAAAGATGTTCTGTCCTTTCTAAGCAGCCAACATGCAGAAAATCATCTGGATAGAGCTGTTTTCAATGAAATGATGACAAGGACATTACTAGCTCCTTCACTAAGGTGAGGAGGTGACAGCAGATTCCAAGCATCCTCTATGACAGAACACTCCATTGTCTTTCCTGTCTGCTGGACTGCACAGTCAAGAATCTCTGTCCTTTAGTCTTCTTCCAGTGAGACATCCATCTTTAAATGAGAAATTTCAATTAACATGCTTCTGAATTACTGTTTCTTCCTATTTCTTTTATTTTTAGAGCTTGGTTCATGTTGTTGGGGGAGGAGGGTGAATGGGGTTTTTGGGAGGTGGGGGGTTTTTGTTTAGTTTCTGGGGGTGGTTTTTTGTTTGGGTTGGGATTTTTTTTTTTGTTTGTTGTTGTTGTTTGGCTATTTGATTGGTTGTTTTAATTTAAATCCCCTTATCTGTTGTATATTGGCTTCTATTGCCTTCCCTGAGAGAAAAGATGCCAACAAGAAGGTTCGCTCTTGTCTCAGCTAGCTACACATATTAGCAATTCTCACAGCAGTTGCCAAGTATCAGTGTAAGTCCTCCTCTTCAAGAGTGGCTGGAGTTTTCTTTATCCACAGCAGCTGACATTAAGTGTCTTCAGTGCTTCCTGCTATATCTGTTCACAATTGACACTGGTTAGTGTCATCTTCACTATCTCTCCATTTCTTCTTATGTGTCTCTTTTTGTAATTTTCTCTATGAAAAAAGAATAAAGTAAGTCTATATTTTCATTTATAATTCTGTGCTTGAACTGGATGAAAAGTTTTTTGGACTCTCAAATTCTGCTTCCTGCTCTGCTGCTGACATTGTAGCTTTTAGCATCAGTCATGTGAAGTCCTGAAGTTACGGTGCAGAAGCCTTGTCTACAGCATAGTGCTGATTTGAAAGCAGAAATATTAATTATGTGTGCCTTTAAACACATGATTATAAAAGGTTTTGATGCTGTCACTCCCCAGATGAGCAAACAAGCATTGTTCTTAACAGTCAGTCATTTCTTAGAGCTTTCTTATCCTGCATTAGTACAAAACCAATGGCAAAGAAACCCTATGTCATGGATTGAGTTGAATCTGCTGATGATATTCAATACCATGCTGCCATCATGCCAACTTCAAAATGAAAGTGCTGGCTGGAGAAAAGTGTCATAGAAATTGAACTTCAGATTATAACATGAGAGACTTCTTGTTCTGGTTGCTCCTTCTGATTTCTGAGGCTTGAGATGTTGATCTTTTCCACTGGGCAGTTTTCAGGTTGAGTGGTAGGGGACATCACTAGCTTCTGCTGCTGCTTCTGCATGTTTCTCTGCTTTTCTGCAAATATGCTAAGGTAATTGTTCATTTTCTCATCTCATTAAACTCTCTTTATCTTAAACTGGAGCTTTTTTTTATGTTACTTTCCCTTTTTTGCCCCATTAATGTGGGGGAAGGGAGGTGAGCTTGTGAGAGCAGTCCATGTTAACCCAAGACACTGTGAAGTGTTCAGAGTCGCGATGTGTCTGTAGGTGACTTCTGAGTACTAGAGGCAATGCTATATGTTGCAGTACAAATCTCACTTTTCCATCAGTGAAATAGGCAAAAAATGGACATTGTGTACATTTGTCTGGATAGCTCTTCCAATAGATGGACCCTAAGCAGGGTGCTCAGGATTTTAGGAACACTGGACACATCTGGGATGTTCAAATTACTTAAAACACTGTGTAAGGAACTCATAAGAATGAGATTTTGACCAGTCCAAGAAAAACTTTTGAAAAATCTAATCGAGAGTTTCTTAGTCTGTCTCATATTCATTCAGCAGTAAGACAAAACAATGCAAATGCATCAAACTTTGCTTTGGAATCTGAGTGTAAGAAGGAAAGTATTATTCTTCAGAACTTTTTTTTTATTATGACTTCTTTTTTTTTTTTTTTTTTTTTACATTTCTGTGTTATTTGTTGGCTCACAGATCTTTGCTTTTCTCTCTAACACCTCACACTTTGGCATGACAGCCTCAAAGCAACTGCTACCAAGATTATATTAACAAAACCGAACCAGCAATGAAGGTGCAGTAACACAAAACCAAAAATGAAAACAAGAAAAAACAGGAGAAAAAATATGACAGAACTGCTTTGTTTCCCAAATTATCATCATGCAGTCCAGACGTGGAAAAGCAGCAAACAGCTATCACACTGTGGATAATACGGAAAAGCTCTTCTCAGAACAATGGAAACAGCCTCCTGTATTCAGAACGTGAACTGTCAGCAGGAATTAATGTCCATCAGATCTCCCTCAATGCCTGATGTTTCACTACTGTGCTGACCCAGAAGGTGTACTCACGGGGTTAGGAGGGAAAGCAGTGCACAGGAGATTGTAACTCATCCAGTTTAAACAGAATATTATCAAACGAAGTTGTCATTTTTAACTGCCCTTCAGGGATTGTAGTGGAATTTCAGTCCCTTTTCAATGAATGGAAGTCCTGGCAGCAACAGTAAAAGCAGAATAAATACTTTTTGACTGCTTGACATGGATCTTTTATTTTCTTCTTTCTTTTTTAAGGAAAAAAAAGAAAAGAAAATTATTATCACAGTTTTAAAGCCAGCCACACCACATGGGGTTAAAGATGTAAAATCTCTGCATGGTGCAATAAAACTGATACTGAAATAGTGTCCCCCTACTGTAGGAGGAATCTGCAATCAGGGCTTCCAAGCACATGCGAGAAATAACTCTTGGATCAGTTTTCTTGTCTTCCAGTAGACTTGGCAAGAGAGACAAGCCATATGTGAAGCCAGCCATATATCAGTTATGTGGTCTTAGATATTTGCAATAAAACAAAGGACTTTGCTGTCAACCCTCCTGATTTCATGAAGCCTTTACAGCTCACAGCAATGTCCCTTTATCAAAAGCCACAAAGTTATCCTTAGACGTGCATTTCTTAGGGAAAATATTCTCTGAAATAGCTATTTATGATTAACTCCATCAGGGGAAGGGGAAGACATGAAAGAAACTAATACATTTTCAGCCATGTTGAACACATCTTGATATAAGAAATGAGTATAAAAGCAAATTAAAAGAAATAATACTAGGGGGCTGGGGAAGGGTAAAGAAATTAAAATACGCATACACAAAACAGTAAGATCAAGAAGCAAACATTCATGGCAGACGTGGATGGCCTGGTAATTTGAATGGAACTAAGGCATCTTCCCTGAATTCCCCCTGGACATTTACTTAGACATTGTTAGATGACGGTTTTGTACAAGGATTATATTAGGAGTGAGTTCAAAGAAAGAATTTTATAACAGATTTTTCCCAACTGATTCTAGACGGATAGCCTGCATGCAAGGAACCAAAAGGAAAGCTGGGGAATAGTTCAGGGTGAGCCATGAAGAGAGGTTAGGAGCTAATGAAGAGCTGACACCCCAAGCTTGCAAAACTATGTGGATGTGAATGGCCCGATACATATGATTACTCACATATGTGAAGTTCAGTGCACACTCAAGCTCAGGATAAGAACTAGTAGTTTTATTTGATGCAATAGTAAAAAGAGTTGGGGAAGAGCTTTAAAAAGTGAAGCAATATGATCATGGCAGTATTTTTCTGAACTAGTCTTACAGAAAAGGCTTAAGAGAATGGAATTGTTGCAAAGCTAATACAATTTATTATAGAACAGCAGTAATGGCTTTCAGAAACAAATGGCATGAATTTCAAGACTATAATGATGAGTGGTGATTTTTTTTAATCAAATATTATTAAATATCATATTATAAACAAGATTAAAATGCCAATGGACAGACTAACATTTCTGCTCACTTTGAAATGCTTTTTTTATACTGTTTTGAGCAGATCCTGAGTTTTTTAAATGTTTGAGCTTTCTAGGTCCAATTCAGCGAGGCAGTTCAGCAATCTTCAAGTATGTGTTTTATCTCACTGGAATTAATAGTTTGCAATCATAACTGTGATTAAGGACCTTGTCAGGTCATCTAAATTGGCTTTTCTTTCTTAATAAAAATTTTAAAGCAAAAAACCCTACTAAAATTAGCTCCTCTCTCACTTTTTTTTTATTTTTCCTTAATGCCTCTATAAGAGATATTGGTAAATTTAATCACTTCATGGATTCAGATACCAATAAAATATTTGCTTTAGAATGAATAGCATTTACTAATGTCCTGCTCAGTATCACACTGTTTCTATGGACTCAGTACATGAAGCCTAAAGGCTGCTATTTAGGGATACTGGTCTAGATAAGTTTATAATTTATAACTCTAGACAGGACAACAAATTCTATTATACAAATATTTGCAGTTATCACAATGCAAGGAATATTTAAAAAGAATCCTTTGCTCACAAGTTCCAGTTGGAGCTCTTTTCAGTTACTTTACATTGTTTTGCTACAGAAGAAACATTTCAAGGATTTATTGTACTAACCATTATATTAAAAATGAGTCCTGGAACTACAGTGCCACCCCAATAAATATCATTTAACATCCCTGGTTGGGGAAATATATAACAGACAAGTCAAGAGGGTTTTTCTTTTTTTCATTCTCACAGAGGTATGAAAATATTAGCAAATGTTCACATCACTACTCAAAATATTATGGGTCAGATCCAAGCAGAGTGGAGAGGTCAATGCTCCATCATCATAGCTTTATATCATTATGGGCGTTAGGGCATAATGGCCTGTGAGAAAGCTTGGTTAAAAAATTAGGGAAACCTGAAAAAGGTTAATTATGGCACACACAGCATTTGACAGTTCCTTTTCAATCTGATTCAGCTCAGCTGTGAATGCCGTTGTGTCCTCCACAAAAAGATCTTTCTTGCTGCCTTGCTACTTTCTGTCACCCCAAGACTGTGGCATGGTTCACTTGGAAGAATGGATCCCAAACCCAACTGCCATGTGTTTTCCAAAATGTACACCTGCTTTGCCATGGATCTAGTGTTTAGAGCTTGCTGTCTGAAACCTTAACACACAGAAACTTGTTTTGACAGTTTAGGTTATGTTCATTAGGGAGTCCAAGGACTGAATATTTCTTAGGGGACAAGGAGAAGAAGTGAAGAAGCACAAATGAAACAAAAACTTAAGCTTGTGACTAATTAGTTAAAAGGATGTGAGCAATTCAGCTCTGCTTAATTGAATGTGGACTCAAATTAGAAAGAAAGAGTAATTGGTTTCAAAACTTTGTATTGCAGATTGCTGGTCTCTTCTATGCATCAAGTAAAAGCCTTCAAGCACGTGTCAGTGGTGTTACTGACAGGAATCCAAATATCCCATTGCAGGCATCTACATTCAGAGGAGTGTGTTCTAAAAGGAATTAGCCTGCATTCTATCAATGATTTTATTTACAAGCAAAATTTTCATTGAAAAGGCATCCTTATTTTGGCTGGAAATTTCAAATTATGACTCGTCTTCTAACTGCTTCCAAATATTTCCTGATCAGAACACCTGAAAATAGTACTTTCTTTTTCCATGTAAAAATAATCAATATTGGCATTTCAAGTGAGGCTTTTTGTATTTTCAGACAAACTTCTAAGTGATTTTAGAAAGATCTTCAGCTGAGCAAAGCCATATCTGAGTAAAACACGAATAATCAAGGAATAGGGACTCAGGGAATTCACCCATGAAAGTACAGAGCTCAGTTGTGAGGATTTTTAAAATAAAAATCATGAATTCAGTTGTTTTGTCTGCATACTGACATTGCCATCTATTATTTGTATCAAAGCAGCATCCGCAACTTCTAGCCTTATTGTGCTATGCACAAAAACATAGAACAAAAGAAATGTCCTACCTCTCAAAATACTTCACTCCAGAGAAACAAAGAGCCTTTGTTTGTTATTTCAGCAAGACTGGTGGACATCATCTCTAAGCAGAAGCTCTGACAATCAGCCCTTTCCATCTTCTTACAAACATCCCCATGCACATTTTTCACACGGGTCTACTATAGTAAAGGAGCTCCTAAAGAAAAGAATCGAGCAGAGCAAAAGGAAAAAATTACTTTATATTAATAACAAATGGAAAGCACAATGCATTCCACATACAAAGGTTATCCATTTATGGACCTGAAAGCCAAAGGCATTTTAAAACTTAAAGATCCCTTAAACAAACATATTGGTTTAAGTAGGAAGCAAATATTCCTAGCTCAGCAGGTAGTTGGTATCTAAATCACATTCAGACTTCACATAAATACACATGTCAAAGCATTTATCTAGTAATAAAAAAAAAAAAAAAATATACACCACCAACAAAAAAACCCAGCTCTTAAGGAATGCAGTTCAGATAGGAAAGTGTCAGTTATTTTGCACATTTCCTATTTCCAGCTCATTAGTTTCAGCTTTTGACAGGGGTGGAGCTGAAAGAGGGGGTCAGAAATTCTGTGGAGGTTTTTCTCTCCTCCCAATTTCACATGAATAAACAGAGGGAGGGAGTCCCCTGCCTGTCTACTAGGCTCTTATCTATCATATTTAGATGCTAGATGCTGTCAGATATTAGATAGCAACGCCTGTAGGTACTGCTAGTTACTGGGAAATTAAACCTGGAACAGAAGATACTCCTTTCCTTTCCATAACTGACTTTACTTTAGGAGTAGGCTTGGACAGCCTTCAAAAAATGTTGATGTCCAGGTAAAGGTGACAGAATTACGTTTCTGTCATTCATTACTTATACCTGGGGTTTTTGGTTTTTTTTTTTACTCTATTCATGGTCTCTTAGCAATAACTCATCTACATCTTTTCTTTTGCCTACATTCTTACATTCTTCCCAGATCTATATCTTCCCACCCCACAAGTGGTAGGTTTAGACTGACACTGATGATTTTTCTTTAAACTCTTCTCAGGTATGAAGATCTTTATGTGTTAAAAATTCTTAGAAATTCTGTGTTTCAGGAGTAAAGAAAGTAAAAATAGCCAATTTCCCTTGATTTCCCCCCAAAAATGTTTCAGAAAACAAGGGTTCCTCTAGGGAGAAGAGGCAGTGATTAAGGGATAAAGAAGGATTTCTGTTTAAGTCTAATTCTGGAAAAATGAGTTAGCAATTACCACCCTTGTGCTAGAAGCTACAACTCTACAAACTGACATAAGTTAACCACATGGACACACTTTTCCCTCCCAGCAGTAAAGGAAAGCTAGCCTTCATATGTAGCAAAATGAATGTATGTGTGAAGTCAGGTACTGTTTCAGCTAAAGGTTGGTAACTTCCAGCTGATGGAAGGTAATTCTTTAAGACACTGACTGCCATTACTCCCACATACAGCCTAAAAATTTTGGAGTAGTGTTTTAAATGGTGTGGTTTAACACCAGTCCCACCTGGCTTATTTTTTCCTTTCATAATCTTACTTGCATAGGCACCATTCTGGTTTGATTTTATTAGGATCCATTAAAAAGAAGTGTGCCTATATTCATGTGGGATTCTTTGTAAATGTAGCTGTATATTTGGTTTACAGACAGTAAATATGAAAACATTGCATGTTCCTTTGAATCAGTAAGATCATAAATGAAACTCTGCACATGTGGTGTCATCCACATCTTTGGATTATCTTTTGAAACAAATCACTGTGGACTTTTAGGTCCTTTTACTACACTACAAATGAAATACTACAGCAAAATATCTGGGTTTGATTTGGTGGTCAAGTGGAGTTTGGTTCTTATCACTTTCCAGACTTGCTCAAATGATTCTACTCCTAAAGTAAGTATGTTTTCAAAAGAGAGTTATTACTTCTTTTCAAACTATTATGCACATAGGGATACAGGTGAAACAGATGACCCATGACATTTACCATTGATCAGTAGGATGGGACTTCAGTTCTACATTGACTGGTAGGCTAACTGCAGTAACTGTATTGGGTTTGAAGAGCAAGGGTTTGGTAGTGGGGGGCTACAGGGGTGCCTTTTGTGGGAAGCTGTTAGAAGCTTCCCCTATGTCAAATAGACCCAATGCCAGCCAGCTCTAAGACAGAGTCGTCTCTGGCCAAGGCTGAGACCATCATCTATGGTGGTACCACCTTTGTGATAACATATTTAAGAAGAGGGGGGAAAAAAACCTGTGGAGCTGCAGCTGGAGAGAGGAGTGAGGCTGTGTGAGAGAAAAAACTCTGCAGACACCAAGGCCAGTGAGGGAGAGTGCTAAGGTGATCTAAACACCAAAGCGGAGATTTCCCTGAAGCCCACAGTCGCAAATATGGTAAAGCAAGATATTCCCCTGCAGCCCATGGAGGTTAGCAGCAAATATTAACTTGAAGCCAGTGAAGGAGCCTGCCCTGGAACAGGTGTATGCACCTGAAGAAGGATGTGACTCCATAGGAAGCCTGTGCCAGAGAAGGCTCCTGACAGGACCCGTGAGGCCATGGAGAGAGGATACTATGCTGCAGCGTGTTTGTTGAGAGGACTTGTAATCCTGAGGAGACCTGTACTGGAGCAGTCTGTTTCTGAAGAACTACACCTCATGGAAAGGACTCACACTGGTACAGTTTCTGAAGAACTGTAGTTTGTGGAATGAACCTCCCACTGGAGCAGAAGAAGAGTGTGAGGAGTGGAGTCCTCTGCTTTAGAAGGAAGGAGCATCAGAGACAATGTATGAGGAACTGACCACAACTTGCATTCCTCACCCCTTTGTGCAGAGGTGGCAAAGAGATCAGGATTAAAGTTAAATCTGGGAAGAAGAGACAGGTAGGGGGCAAGTGTTTCAAAATTTGGTTTTACTTCTCATTCTGGTACTCTGATATGACAGGTAATGTATTAAACCATTTTTCCCAAGTCAACACTCCTTTATCCATGGCTATAATTGGGGAGTGATCTCTCTCTGGCCTTATAATGACCCATGAGGCTTTCAATATATTTTCTTTGCCCTGTCCAGCTAAGAATGGTATCACTGGAGAGACTTTGAAAAACACTGGGACTCAAAACATTGTTAATGCACCACATTAACAAACAGCCTGTGTAATTATTAGTTAGGTCTCAGATCTGAAAATTTTTTTTTGGCACCATAGGAGGTAGTGTTAATTTCCTCCTAGGATTTCAAGCAATTGCTAGCTATGCAGCAGAAGAGATCTTGTATGATTTTTCTGTTTCACACACACAGGAGATCAGGAGTCTACCCTTTGTGGCATAGTTTAGTGTGTGTGAATGAAGAAATAGACACTAAAGTAGATTTATTCTTAAAGAAGTAAAGTTTTGGTGATGTAAATTTCCCTTTATTTGAGATCAAAACAAAGACAGATTCACTCATCAGTCATACAAGGCTATCATTGGGGAAAAAAATAAGTAAATAGACATTCCACTTATTAAATGAAGCCAAAACAGTAAAGCCATGCTGAATATAAAAATTGTTCTGCATTTTCAACTATCCAGTTGAGATTGTGAAGCTAATGGTAGCTAATAAGAGAATAAGTGAACCAAACATGAATAACATTTAGTTTACGGCCCATCAAATGGCAAGTCAAGACATGTCTCATAGGTGTTGTGGATTCTGAGTTCAGTGGAGAAAACGCTGACCCAATAGTAACAGAAATATATCCTGCCACTATTTTTCATTTTTCACAAATTCCCAGTTGTTTTTTTGATATGCAACTCCAAAAAGTTATTGGTTTTCCCTGGTTTTTTTTTTTCCTTCTCTGTTAACCAAAAAAGTGAAACCATAACATCAGTGTTATTTGAAAACATATTTATGTTTATTTTCCCTATAAAAAGAGATAATAATGTTATGTTCCAATAATATTAAGTTGCAATGTTATTTGCAAGATTGCAGAGCTTTTAATTTTCTGATTATTTCCACAGTGGGAGTTTCAGCTCAATTTCTACCAAGACACTTCTATCTGTTTCAGTTATTTTTTTATTACAGCTAGAAGCAACAATAATTGCCTTTAGTGTATGAAAACATGACTGAGGAGACAATTGTTGTCCCTAAAGACTAAAATCATCAGCATACATTTTTGATGTAAATTTTTTTTGTAAATTAATTGCAAGGTCCTATAAATATTATATTTACTAACATTGTGTTGTCTGCTGTCTTCAAAGAAACAATCTTTTCTTTTTTTCTTTTTTTTTTTTTTTTTTT
>WBNM01030642.1:69378-114321 GCA_013399055.1 Ramphastos sulfuratus
ATACTGTGATACTGTGATACTGTGATACCAGAGCAGGTTTATCTGAAGGAGGAGGAGAGCTAAGGGACTGAGCTGCCTCCACCCTGCTCACACTGACTGATACTTAAGCCCCCCATGGTATTAGTCTAGTAACTCCTCAGCTAGTGACACAGTTCAGCTAGGATCACAGGCCCAAACTTTATTCCACCTCTATGTTCATCTATATCTTGACCAATGAAATGTGGATTCACTGCCAGAATAAGTACAGATTTTCTGGATCGGAACAGCAGGGAAGGAGTCACACATCTCTCTTGTTGTTTTCTATATCAGTACATAGTATGGAAAACAGTCCAGGGAAAAATAAACCATGCTGAGACCCTGGTCCTGTAGAGAATACTTTCAGATCTCATCATCAAAATGAAGATTTGAAAAATTACCAATCGACAGCTTAAATGCACCAGAAGCAAAACTGGGCTAATATGCAGACTCACACATGAGGCTTCTGCATGCTAAATGGCCAACATCTGCAAAGGCACACAAAACAAATAGTTGGAAAAAACATCAGCTGTGAGGGTAGGCCAGTTGTCTTCACTCTCTAGGGCAGTTTGAAACAATAAAAGGTGACACAGAAGAGTGGAAGATAAGTTTTCACCTTGTATACAAATATCACAGTGGAAAGGACAAAATACAATTTCCTTTCAAGTCAATTTTCCTCATGCCCCCACATGAAATCTGTAACTGTGTCAGGACTCCATCACAGGTCCGTGTTCTCTGGCATAAACACCAACCCTCCTCAATTCACAGACCTGCTGCTCTGCATGCATTTTCCTTTGAGAGACAGGACCTCAAGAAGCTCAGCTGTACCATTTTTCCATCAGCCTCATTTTTTCCATGCCAGGTACTCATTTCTGATATTTTGTGTTATTTTCTTGTTGATGTTGCTCCATTTGTGGAGTTCAATAAATGGTGTTTACCATCAGAACAATTTGATTCTAGTTCTAACTACAGCAACAAGCTGCTTTCTTGAAATGTATTACGGATGTTTCATTATTTTAAATTGTTATATTCCATATTAATTACAGAAACTGTTGATCTTTTCTGAGAAGCCAGCAGCTGCAATTCCAACCCCCCTTCCCCCCCTCATTTTAAATGTCTCATTTTAATAGGTGAAACATCAGGTAAGAATCAAATTGAGATGTAATGTTATTCTCTAGAACAAAATATGTAAGTTGCAACACATTGCCTCCAGATTCCATAGGGTTACACTATTCAGATGTACTCAACCATATCCCCTAGTACAGATCATAGCAAGCAGCATGCTGCACAGCTCAATTGCAGACACAAAGCCCCTAAATAAATCGCACAGCAATGGCAACATTACTAATAGGACTATCAAAATGAAAGGAAGCAGTGTGATGCATCTCAGAAGAGCCTACATCATTATTCTGCATGATTTGTTTAGCATATTGTTGGAGAGATTGTTTCTTCTTATCCTTTCCCTTGTCCTCCTAGATTAAGAATGGTAAGAAAAAGAGGAACAAAACTCCAGGCACTGTAGTCCTAGAATCATAAGGATGGTTGGTCTGGTACTTATTGCAAGGCATTTTACTTAACTAACTTTACCACAATTCAACATTTGGTCTTTTGTTATTTTTCTGCTGTCATACATTTCAAGACACTGTTCACAGCAATCACTGAGTGGAGCAGACCACAGGACTCTGAGCAGTTACTGAGACTGCTGACACAAGCATCATGCTTTTGGCCATATTACTCAAAGACCTCTTAGTTTTTTTAAGGAGTGAAAGAAAATTAGTCCTATTTATAGAATGCGGAGTAGTAGTAGCTTCCAGTGGGGAAGCTCTTTGTGTGTGTGTGTGTGTGNAATCCTTTCCACCATAAGGTAGTTTGGACACATTTATGTAGTTTAAGCTTGGTGTCAGTCTTTGCAGTGGTTAGGATTTGGCAAAATATAAAAGTATTTAAAAGACAGAGAATCAGCTTCTCGAAGAATTGACTGCAGATAAAACCATTTTTTTCTTTAAATGTTATGAATAAAAGCTAGATAGCATTGAAATACATTTGAATGGGAGCTTTCAAAGTTTGTCTATTGATCACATCAGACAAACATGACAGAGAAAAAAAATTTTTAAAAAAGTGAGAGGTAAAACAGAAACAAAACAAAAGAAAAAAACTAAAAGCCAAAATCCTTGAGCTCAACCAATCAATTCAACACTATCCCCCAGGAACCAATGAACTGAGAGTAGTATAAATCAAGAGTTTATAATAAAAGACTAATGATCCTTTAAAAAAAAAAAAAAATCAATAGCACTCCCAAAGATGTTTCAACCAATAAAATAAGATTTTGCAATGATAAGTAGTCCAAAATAATGCTCAGATCAACCAGATAGCTACAACTGTGGCTTTCTGTAGTCCCCTTTCATTTTCCCTTTCTTACACGTCCTTCTTGCTTTTCATCAGACCAATTAATATCTTTCCTTTCCTAACAGCTCTCTAGATAATTCCCAGACGCATTTATCTGTGTGGCCTAGCATTAAACAGAAACTGTTAAACAGTCAACNCGAAGAATTGACTGCAGATAAAACCATTTTTTTCTTTAAATGTTATGAATAAAAGCTAGATAGCATTGAAATACATTTGAATGGGAGCTTTCAAAGTTTGTCTATTGATCACATCAGACAAACATGACAGAGAAAAAAAATTTTTAAAAAAGTGAGAGGTAAAACAGAAACAAAACAAAAGAAAAAAACTAAAAGCCAAAATCCTTGAGCTCAACCAATCAATTCAACACTATCCCCCAGGAACCAATGAACTGAGAGTAGTATAAATCAAGAGTTTATAATAAAAGACTAATGATCCTTTAAAAAAAAAAAAAAAATCAATAGCACTCCCAAAGATGTTTCAACCAATAAAATAAGATTTTGCAATGATAAGTAGTCCAAAATAATGCTCAGATCAACCAGATAGCTACAACTGTGGCTTTCTGTAGTCCCCTTTCATTTTCCCTTTCTTACACGTCCTTCTTGCTTTTCATCAGACCAATTAATATCTTTCCTTTCCTAACAGCTCTCTAGATAATTCCCAGACGCATTTATCTGTGTGGCCTAGCATTAAACAGAAACTGTTAAACAGTCAACTCCTATCTCTTCTATAGAATTAATGTCACATTAACTCCTACCATGCCTTGCTGTTATGTGATATGTAAATAAGGTACCATAAAGAAGTCACAAGATGTTGCTCTCACACCTGCAGCTGACTCTTCTGGTTTAGTTACAATATAGGAGCTCTTCTTTTAATTGCTAATTTTAGCCTTACTAATCTAGTAGAAATCACAAGGAGAATCTAATCCTCTTTATAGTACAGATTGAAACATATGTGAAAGCATTCTGGGTAAAAAATTGACTAGAGGAAGTAGAAGGGGATCCAAAGAGGTGACTTGGGGCTTATAAGCATGCTTAGGAGTAATTTTATATTCCATTCTATGAGCATATAGCTCATCTTCTGTTGTCTCATTAATGACATGACTCCAATCACCATGTAAAATTGCAGTGCAGGTGTGGTCAGATTCTCTTTCATCTGAAGGGTTGATTTTCTTCTTGAAACACAGAGGTTGTATGGGAAATATGCCTTTTAACATTGCTTTATCAGCCAGAGTCAATCCCCTAAGGGAACCCAGTGTGCTTCATCTCTCAGAGTGGCTAGTAAGCTGTGACCCACCTAGAGGTGCACTGCAACTGCATCAGAAACAACATGCTTCAGCACCTTGACAGGTCAAATTACAGGACAACGCTTGGTCAGACTAGATTTTAAAGAACTCTGATATTCTAGTACTACTATGATAGGTCCAAGAGCTGGGTAGCGCAGCACTCATGCAAGCGTCCGTGATAACAGAACCACGGAATTGTTCAGATTGGAAAAGAGCCTTGGGATCTTCAAGTTCAACCATTAACCCTACAAAGTTCACCCCTAAACCATGGGTTGAAGGTACAGCTCACTCCTGAGTGCATATTAATTCCTGTTCACTCTCAGGTAACCAACAATATGTTTGCTGTATGCAGAAGACTATGCTTTCCTCTTCATAAGCCACACTGCTTTTCCCTAGTTTACTTCACTCAGACTCACTTCCCAAGACATGGCCAACATCCATGTGTCCTGTGGTGATCATGCAGCAGGGTGTGAGACAGACAGCAGTGAGGAGGGAAGGGATGTCAAAGATTTCCTCCATCTCACTTACTGATGTTTGACTAAAGCTGTAAGACTGCTCATGTACAAGGGCCTCATATTTTCTTTTCATAAAGCAGAAGGACAGTAAATGTCCTCATGACCTTATATCACACAGAATCACAGAGTCACAGAAACATTCTGGTTGGAAAAGACCCTCAGGATCACCAAGTCCAACCAATAACCCTACTCTACAAGGTTCACTCTAAACCATATCCCCAAGCACCACAATCAAATGACTTTTAAACACATCCAGGGTTGGTGACTCCAACACTTCCCTGGGCAGCCCATTCCAATGCCTGACCACTCTTTCTGTGAAATAAAATTTCCTAATGTCCACGTCTAAACCTACCCAGTCAGCTTGAAGCCATTCCCTCTTGTTCTATCACTATTTACCTGTAAGAGATTGAAACAAACAAAACCAAAACAAAAACAACAACAACAACAAAAAACCACAAAAAAACCCCCAACTAACCAAACAAAAAAACAACCCCAAAACACAAGAAATCAAGAGATAACTACCCAAATAATCTGCTGATCCAGAGGATACTGACCTCCATCTGACAACTAACTTGGACAACTCATTTGTGACAGAACCAAAAATAGACAGATAGTTCCACAGATATTTAGTCAGGACAGGAAAATAAAGCAATGTGATTGAGACCAATGAGGGCATCGCTTTCAGAGTCAAGAGGAGAATTAATCCTTTTTTTTTTTATTATTATTCATAGCTTATTTCAGCTCTTAATGCACTCATTATATACTCCTTGAAATCACTGAACTGCAGGTAGGTAGACCAAAAGAAAGCAGAAACCGCAACTGTGCATTTAGTCCTATGGAGATGAGTTTCTGCCTCTCAAAGGCCAGGCTTTGGTGCATGCAGAGAGCAACGTGTACTTTTTCAGAAAGCACAGAGAACCAAAACCAGCCATGGTGCCTTTTGCTCTCTGTAATAAATGAGCTAAATCATCCACATAGAATTTATCTGTTAGCACTGACAGTTTTTAAAGACCACGTAACAGTCCCTAATGTATATGAAATTATTGACATCATATGTGTTTATATATAGGTTAAACAACTATATTGTTTTTATAAGAGAAAATTGTTTCTGGAAACAATAGGCCAAATTGCTTTTTCTTGCTAAGAACAATGATGCAATGCTGCCAGTACCAACAATTTTTATTACAGAATCAGCTAACTGAAAACACAAGGCCCTTTAATGACATGTATCTTACAAAGCACTCCAATGCATACTGATGCTGTCTTGCTTTGTTTGCTAGTTAAGATGGGTAAAAGCAAGTTGTATTTTGCGTTTTGCTCATTATTGCACTTTTCCTGTGTATGCTTTCTCCTGCTTTCCTTTCTCTTTCATGTCGGAAAGTATGCAAAGTCCTGTTTGTGATTTTTCTCTTTATCAGAACTACTTGATAAAATCAGTGCTGGATAAAAGGGAGGATTGCAAATCCAAATCCTTCTGGTGGGTGTGCAAGGTGCCAGAAGGAATATAAAAAAAAAAAAAGAAAAAGAAAAAAAAGAAAAGCTGAGATGGTAAATACATTCTTGTCAACAGAAATAAGCAAGGATTCCCAAAATTTGGTTGTCACAGCAAATATATTCTGAAAAATGCTTTGGACCATCCCATGAAAAATAAAAAAATATTATTTTTAAAAATTAAACATTAAATGTGCAACTGTAGCACAGTTTGCAGTTGAGCTGCATATTTAAGATTTGTTTCAGCACCTAACATTGTGATGAGCACAATCAATTCAGATATGCTGAAACTGGGATTGCAAAATAGAGCAACAGCAAGGAGCTTTGCCATTTGCCATTTAAAGGCAGTTTAAAACAAACAAAGCCTTCGACTTTTCACCATAGCTGACAGTTTAGAAATTCACTAGATATTGAGAAGATACAGAGCAAACTGAAAGAAAAAAATCTATTTCATATTCAGGTTTAAAACTGATCTTATTGTCATTGAAATATTAATCGCTCACTAGGAAAAAAAAACAGAACAAAACAAAACAAAACAAAACAAATCCCCCAAACAATCAACCAAGAACAACAACAAAAAAACCCAGTAGATTCTAAAAATGCAAAAATTAAGCACTTGTGCTTGGCACAATAATGAAATATACAGCTTTCCTTGTTGTCCTTACATTTGAACTGAAGGTAACTGTACAGCAATGTTACAGGACAGAGATACACTTGTGAAATATTCACGAGCTGATGTCTTTGCAGCCCCATGAGACCTGTGAAGAGCTCTTTTTTTCCCCCGCATGTCTCTCTCAGACTTTAAATAATGAGGAGCAGAAAAGGTATGAGACAACATGTCTGTGTGTCTGCTTTGAAATCTTTTCTTACATTACCTTGTTATCTGTGCTCAAGAGCAGCAGGTATTCCAGCAGTTCAGAGTGTATCCACTGCAAAAACACCCAGCAAAATAGAGTGCCAGTAGAAACAGCTTTCAATTCCAGGTCCAGTCAGCAAAACACAAAATGGTGCTTGGAGGGAGTGAGTGCACAGCTGAGTGTTTGAGAGGATGTGTGTGTTTAGGCATGTGAGGCCAAAATTTTTGCCAAAGCAGTTAGAAAAATATGTACTTTTAATGCATCCTGGAAAACTATCACTATTTCTTAATCTGAGCTCTCTAAACACCATGTCCAGAAAGTAAACTTCAGTCAAACTTCCTTAGTATTACAGCTTGCATCAAAGCCTGACAACCCCAAACAGATGAAGGGGCTGGCCCCTTTACTAGTTACAAGGATTCGTACCATTCTTTTCAGTTTAGCCTTCGGTAATAACTGCTGAGAAACACATATCTAGATTCAAATTTCGAGGGTTTTCTATGGTGCCATACTGTGAATCAGGAAAGACCAATCCGAATCTGATATAAGATATGAGCTGAGTAAGACTCCACTTCATTCCACACCTGCGTCAGTCTTGATTATGGACAACACCGAAGACTGTCTATAGTTATCAGATAAACCCACCCTGGCACCCATCATGGCAAATATAGTCATTTTTCAGAGGAGACACCACAAATTTAATTTCAAGTGCTCTAAGCCTTCTAACCATTATTTTATTCCTTTTGCATTTTAAAGATGTTTATATAACAGGTACTTTCCCACACTGGCCTTAAAAGCCCTTATTCCCTTTCTTCCATTATTTCAACAGACTAATAGTCATTGCAACACAGGTGACGGTAAATCAAATCAAGTTGAAATGTGGGCCTGACTCATTCTCAGACAATATATGATTTGTTTGCATTACATTATCTTGGAAACCCATAAGCAATGTGGACTAACTACATGTTCACACAAGGCAAGAAGATAAACGCTCTTAGTCAGTAATATAAAATCTAAATAAAATTACAATTGGGTTTGGATATTAGGTTAGCTTTGCAACACCCTTGGGGCATTACTCTTATCATTAGAATTATTTGCATTAGTGTAGTGTCCAGAGATCCTGACTATGATCAGGTTCAAATTGCACTAGACTCTGGAAAACGTGGGAAGAGAAAAAAGTTTTGAATGTTAAATAGATAATTACAGGCAAAGGGTGGGAGAAATAAAGGATCGTTATCATCCTTTTGTAGAGAACTGAGGTGTGGAGATTATATTTTTTTTATCTTCTAAGCATAAGCACAAAGCAATTTTGGAGTCCAAATTCACCTTGCATCCAAGGAGTTTGCACACAAGCTCATGTTTAGGCTCCCGCTGGCTTTGTATGAGTGCTGATAATAGCAGGAGAGATAGACCGAGTTTGCCTTTCCCCAGACACAGATCTACCTGTAGCTGGGAACAACAGTGGCTTGACTTACTCGGCCTGAGGCAACTACCATATATGCTGTCTTGCTGTCCTGTGATACCACCTTCTCAGTGATGATCTGAGTCCTTGCTGTAAAGGTTCACAGCCCTGCAATGGTCTATAATGTAGATCCTCCTGAAAGCTCTGCTAAGGCAAACGGAAAACAAAGAAAAGGTGATTGGTGGTAACCAGCATGGCTTCGCCAAGAGCAAATCATGCCTGTCAAATTTGGTGGCTTTTTATGAAGAAGTCACAGTGACAGCAGACAAGGGAAGGGTAACTGATGTCATCTACCCGGACCTGAGTAAGGCATTTGACTCTGTCCCACATGATATCCTGGTCACCAAGCTGGAAAAACATGGACTTGATGGATGGAGCACTCACTGGATAAGGAATTGGCTGGATGGTCACACGCAGAGAGCGGTGATCAAGGGCACAATGTCCACCTGGAGACCAGTGACAGGTGGCATCCCTCAGGGGTCAGTGCTGGGACCAGTGCTGTTTAACATCTTTGTCAGTGACATGGACAGAGGAATTGAGTGCTCCCTCAGCAAGTTTGCAGATGACACCAAGCTGTGTGGGACAGTCGACTTGCTAGAGGGCAGGGATGCCATCTAGAGGGACCTGGACAGGCTGGAAAGGTGGGCCCAGGCCAACCTCATGAAATTCAACAAGGCCAAGTGCAAGGTTCTGCGCCTGGGTAGGCACAATCCCAAGCACAAATACAGGCTGGGTGGTGAATGGCTGGAGAGCAGCCCTGAGGAAAAGGACCTTGGGGTCTGGGTTGATGAAGAGCTCAACATGAGCCTGCAGTGTGCACATGCAGCCCAGACAGCAACTGAGTCCTGGGCTGCATCAAGAGCAGTGTGGCCAGCAGGGCAAGGGAGGGGATTCTGCCCCTTTACTCTGCTCTCGTCAGACCCCATCTGGAGTACTGTGTGCAGTTCTGGAGCCCCCAGCACAGGAAGGACATGGAAGTGTTGGAGCGGGTCCAGAGGAGGGCCACAAAGATGATCAGAGGGCTGGAGCAGCTCTGCTATGAGGACAGGCTGAGAGAGTTGGGGCTCTTCAGCCTGGAGAAGAGAAGGCTTCGAGGAGACCTTATAGTAGCCTTCCAGTATCTGAAGGGGGCCTACAGGAAGGCTGGGGAGGGACTATTTACAAGGTCTTGCAATGACAGGACAAGGGGCAATGGGTTTAAACTGGCAGAGGGGAGATTTAGACTGGATGTTAGGAGGAAGTTCTTTCCAGTGAGGGTGGTGAGGCACTGGCACAGGTTGCCCAGGGAGGTTGTGGCTGCTCTCTCCCTGGAGGTGTTCAAGGCCAGGTTGGACAGGGCCTTGGGGAACCTGTACTAGTGAGAGGTGTCCCTGCCTATGGCAGGGGATTGGAACTAGATGATCTTTGAGGTCCCTTCCAACCTTACCATTCTATGCTTCTACGTTAATGTAGGATGGATGAGCAGGTGAGTTACAGGAATATCAAGCTCAGTGTCAGACCTGAATGACTGCTCAGACAACACTGCAACTTTTTTTTTTTCCCAGTTGTTTTTTTTTGTTTGTTTGTGGGGTTTTTTTGTTTGTTTGTTTTTTCCCTTTCCTTTCTGGGGCAGACTGTATGTCTTCCTTAAGGTCACCAGAAAACCAGAGCAGAGCTGACAGACACTCAGCTTCAGTTCATCATCCAGAAGTTTATCATTCATCTCTAATGTGAGAGTTACCGAAATTACAGCAGTAACTTGTTAGACAAAACAGAAGCAGTCTTTCAATCAGTCATGAAAGAACTCTACTGAGCTCAAAGGAATTTTTTTTTACAAAGGAAATTTCAAGGTGTCCTCTGTACATTTTGACAACTACACAAACAATCATCACAATGCTGGGCTGACGAAAGAGGAGGCATGTATTTATATGCTGTTGTTTCATCCTATGTTGGCAGGGATAAGAAAATTATGAAGTGATAAGGAGAGATGCAAGAAGGAGAAGCAGGCATGGGTGCTTGGCTACATTTTATTTAATTGAATAATTAATACCTAAGCAACATTGTCCACATCAAATTGTTGTGGCATACATTGCATGCTTTTTGTCCCAGGCAATATACTGGCTATCTGCCTCTGAATGGACCATTCAGAGAAGCAATTTTCAAAGGCAGAAATGCTGATTATCTAGGAGAATTTGATGACCACCTCTTTTTTTGCCTTTGAAGACTGTATATTATCAGTTAAGATCATGACCTCACCAAATGATCCAGTCACTGACAGAAATAATTGTACCTAGGTAAAGGAGACAGGAGGCAGGAACAAGGTTTGCATGTACAAACTTAAAACAAAAAACTCTCTCACTCTGGGATAGTAAAGTATTTCATCTTGTTCAAGTTCCTTTATTAATAATGCAGATTTTTTTTCTTGATAATTATAGAAATATTAATAATTATTTTCCAATACTCACACTATTGTTTCCTTTAACTTCTACTATTCTGTAATTCTGAGGACCCATGTCTAATCCCATATATGACGTGTATTAGATGTAGTATTTTATCTCTTGGGTTCAATGTCTGATGACATCATTCTGTTCTTATTTGAATGAAAGTGTTTTCCCTCCTCCTCACCTTGTCAGAATTTAATGGTTGTGTCACCATATAATGTTAGAAAGGTAGCCACTAAAAGACAGAAATGGACTGCATATTTGTGCACCTTAATTCAATTTGTAGCATAAAATCCAGATCAAATAAAGTAACTTAAGGATATTAGGTAGAATTGAGCTGGGATTTTTTGTTTGTTTGTTTGTTGCTTGTTTTTAATGTAAAGGCATCTAGTCTCAGAAAATCTGTAGCTCATTGGCTTCATTAACTGTATCCTTGTGAACACAGTATGAAACATTACCAAATGCTCACGTGGTTTCTGTTTTTCTTTGGGAATTCAGTATCCGTGTGCTTTAATCAAGCGATAATGCATAGGAACCATTCCAACTTTCAGCTGACAAAAGCACAATGTTAGTTGTTTGATGAGAACTCCTCTATGGATACAAATTCCATGTGGATTTTTTCAGGCTTTGTAAATTTATTTTTTAAAAAATAATATATTCTATAGACAATTAGACCATGAATGTTAAAAGAGTAATTTATTGTGAATGTAAAAACAGCTAGAAAATAAAGACATTTTCATATAGTTTTAACTATCATATAATAATTTATAAGAGACAGAAGACATCCAAAATCTTTGGCATTCAGACTCAGAAAGTGTTCCCATTAGAAGTGCATTCCATGCAGACCGTCCTCTGGAAGAAAGGCCTTTTTTAGCTCCTTTGTCTTATCTATGCAGTGTTTTGCTAAATGGACAGTCAGAGGCCATTGGTGAATATAGAGGTTAGAAAATGCTCATCTTCCATGATACTCATTTTCCACACCCTGTCAATATCTGCATAGCTTATCAGTGAAGCTGTTTTTCAAGCAATGCACTAAAAGGTTACAACTTACAGGTCACAGATGGGAACTTTCACTTTGAAATCAACGGGCAGCTGAGACTACATACGTTACTAAGGTGACAGGTATAGTATGCAATGATGAACTTTCTGTCAGTAAGACAGAGGTCACATTGGTATCAGTTGCCAATATGTCTTTCTCTCAGCTTAAAAAAAATAAAAAATTAAAAACCTTTTTTTTTCCTTGTGGAAAATGAAAACAGAGTTGATGTTGTTCACTAGTGTCAAGTGGCTGAAGATTTAGGATCCCAGATCTCTAGAGGTCTCCTTTAATTGTGCTGGCTGTATTCAGTACCAACATAAATTGCTGCCTGAATTGAGCCTCTCAGAAGCTATTCCATAAGCAACAATAACAGACACATTAACATGTACTGTACTGGAAATGGTACAGCTCCAGCTCATTGTCCAGGAAGCCAGAATAAGAGCACAACAGCCTCCTGTTATATAGCTAGTTTTCCTGTAATTAGCCTCACTCTACAAAACTTGTGAAATAAGGCACATATAATATAATCACATTAACTGGATGAAAGATATTTAGTTTTTGCAAAGGCATGACTGAGTCTCTTATCCCATGCTCTAACATGGATGAAAGGAAGTAAATAACTAGCTTGCTAAAGGTTCAACTACTGTAACTTCAGCACTATCATAAACAGATCAGAATACCAAATCTGTGATCAGCATTTATATCTCATTATACTGTCTTTGTCTATTACTGTGTTAAAGAAATGCCAGAGCACATCAGATAACAACAGAAAACATTAATATTGCAAAGGTTAAAGATGTTGTTACTTATAGTTAGCTCAAAGTATTTTGGCCAGTCAATGTAAAGTCTTGTTTCAAGGTCCCCAAAGTTCATGTTTGTTCTGTAAGATCCCAGAAGAATTTTCTTACATTCTTGCATTTTCCCAATCTCTTCAGTTGTTTCAATGCACTATGTACTTGTTCTGCACTGACAAATGATGGCTTTTCTAAACAAGATGGTTTGGATGACATGTTTTTTGTGTCAAAATAAAGTCCTTCTTCACCTCAAAACAAACAAACAAACAAAAAAAAATTCTTAGCCTAAAGCAGTGTTAATACACATGAAATAAATTGATTTTTCCAAGGCTAAATTTTTCTAGTGGAGCCTATACTTGAGATCATTTGAGTGCTCTCTTGAGTTATCTCATTGTGTTCGTGTTTTCAGGACAGGGACTTGAATTTGTTTGTGCCACACCAAGTTGATATATGAAAAGAAATTATTTAATTGAAATATCTTTGAGGAGTCTTCAATAGATCCTGTATTTCTTTATCTGAATAAATATTTTATAAAAGAAGAATCAAAGAATATAAGGAACCTTTAGTAGAGATCCTGTTATGAAATGCAACTATAGCCTGTAATAAATGTGGCTATAGTCTGTAATATATACTTTGCTATATTTGTATGGGAACTTTTTTTTGAAGGGAAAGGTTTTGTTCATTAAATTTTTTTATTTCACATTGCATATTGGATTTTATAAATCCACTCATACCATGGATTTGATGGAGGCAAGCCATAAGTTTATGCAAAGTCTCTAGCTGCAGAAGACCTTGACCTTAGAGAGGATCAACTTTTCCAGAGTGCTATCACCAGCAAATTAATACTCTTGCATAGATAATACGGTGCATAGGAAACTAAACTATGGAGATCCATCTAAGTCTGTTAGCCTTTTCTGTATGTCCCCATCTCTTCAAGAAATGTGTAGCTGACTTACGTGTCCGAGTATTTTAGCATAACAGAGGTTGAATCCAAAGATTCCATATAGCAGATGCTCAGGTTCTTCCCACCTAACTTGAGGCACTAAAATGAGTACTATGTACATTAATAATGGCGAATCTGTTCATGCCTTTGTACAACTAGATACATTTTTTTCAAGAAGGGAGGGTTTAGGAAATTCTAAGTGTCTGAGGCTAACTTTGTGGGAGTTGGTGACAGTGGCTTAGAACACATTTCCTTCTGCAATGTTTGATCTTTTTTGCCCTGTAATGATTTATCAGGAATACCATTTTACAGAGACATGGAATCATTTGCCATCCTCATTCAGGGACATGAATATACTTTCCATGAATGCCCTGTTGTACTTTCATTCCCCAAGCACCATGTTTGCTTAAATATAGCTCCCTGTAGTGGGAAATCCTGGTAACCAAAGTACTTAGGGCTTTCACTGCCAGAATCAGTGGCTAAGAGTGTGAGGAAATCACCCAGTAGGTTAAAGACACTGACAATAAATAAGTCACCCAGGTCTCCATTTCAGTGGTCTTTTCCTATGTTTTAAAGTTTTCCTGTATTATGGGAAGGTGACTTTATCACCCATGGTATACATAAAGGTGACAGACAAAGGCATGAACAAGGGTGTACTGTCAATACAAAGGTGACAGACAGGGGTATGAACAAGTGTGTACTGTCAATACTAGTTATAGTGATGTACATCAGGAACCACTACAGTAAAGTCAAAAGGGTACAGAGGTTTAAAACTGGGGAGAAGAAGCCTGTAGGCTCAGTAGGTTGGACTGCAAGAATTAATCATGTTTTTAGACAGCAAATTCATCTGTCACATGACAATAAAAAAATAAATTTAGGAAATATGAAATATCACTTATCCTTTGTTCTTTTTTGAGGAAATGTAACTTAAGGGACAAAAACTTCAAGCTTTTAAGACTAGTGTGCAGTCCTGTCTTGCAGATTTAACCATGATGACATGAGAATAAAGTCCATCATATCCTTAGAATTTAGCTTTATTAAACTGACTCTTTCCTCCATCTCTATAACCATTGAGTTATTGTCCTCCTCTTCTTCAGTTCACCCAAAGATATTATTCATTAAAATGTAGGGAATAAAACCTCTATATGTGTTCTTTTGCTTATTAGCTGGACTCAGTGCCTCATCATTTGCTCAATTCATATTTCTTGAACAAGAAGGGCAGAAACAATGTGAAATCAATCTTTTTTGCTTGGCCAGATAAACAGAAGAAAAAAATGACAGAAATAAAGGCACAGAGAGAGTGTGATAGAGAGAAAGAAAATAAAGCAGGAAAACAGCAACACCATCCCAATGGTGATGGATAACTGAAGTGAATGTGTCAGGATGGTATTATGTAAATTACCAAAGCAGCTGAGCAGTGCACTGATGATTACAGAGGATGTGAACAATGTTGTGGTCCCCAGGTGCCACCATGCCTTGTTATATTTTCTTCCCTCCAACTACCCTTGGGGTAGATTCTTCCTGACCTGAGTCCTTGAAAAAAAAAAATCATTCAAGAAATACATTAAAAAAAAAAAAAAAGTTTAGGGCACACGTATGGCATTTCTCTAATGCAGTAACTGCATCCTGTGTGTTGCCAGTGTAGCATTTTTATCTACACCTCTGAAGGATTTGGCTTGTCAAACACCTTGACTGCAAAGTGGGCTCAAGGTCAACATGCTTTCAATCAGAAAAGGGAAACTGAAAGATGAAGGTAGAATTTGATATGCATTAACTCTATTTTAGTTACTTCGTGTTATTAGGAAGGAACTCTTCCCCCTCTTATCAGACACTCTGAGTTTAAATGTGTGTGATAGTGTTTGTGTCTATGTTCAATGGTGTTCGTTTTATTTCTGCTTTTTGGGAGGATTGATTAAAGTAACTATTGAGGAAGATTGCAAAATGATAATTTGTCAATTAGCATTTATTTATTTGAGCTGAATCTAGGCCCAAAACATGAAGTCCCATAGACCACAGATATGCTCATAAATTATTGAGACAAAGATCCAGACCTTCTGCAGAGGTCTCAGGGATGGATTTTAGAAAATAAGAAACCTGCATCAACTTAGGTTACATAAAACAACTCTTCAATGTATCAAGGATTTCAAGCACAAGAGTTGCCAAGTACCTTCTGGAAAACAGCACTAGAAGTTAAATAAATCCTAAGAAAAATAGATAAGTATTTTCAAAGAGATTCTTAGGTGTTTTTAAATAAAATGTTTTGACCAGGCTCCTAGTTATATTGCATTTTTATTTCACAAAATGATGTAATTATATTATTTTACTTGTAGGGTACTTAGAATATCAAATCATTTGATCTATGTTGTTCTATATTGATTACAAATAATACTGATTACAGTAATCAAAGTTTCACGGACAAGCTAAACTAGCTGGTCCTGTAGGTCCTACCCACAGAAGAGTGATGCAGCAGAGTGATATTTGTTGGTTTGTAGGTTAGCCTAAGTGGCAAAAATTGTTCCATGTCACCTTAAAACTTGGCAGACGCACACGGCCCTGGCAGTTCTTTATTTTGGCACAGCATCTATTAAATCAGGTTCAGCCTCATACATGAGTTCACTGGACTCTGCGATATCAATATTAAATAGGAATCATTAGCTTTTATTCTTTCATTAGGAGTTTCTTAGAGTAAGTAATGTAATGTCTGCACAATAGTGCACTTTTCAGCAGTGCTGTGGGCAGCCTCATGGGACTAATGGGAACTTGATAACTGACACTTGTACAGGTTTAAATTTGAAATTGCATTTAATTTGTATGTCATTATATAATTGAGAACATGAACCTTTGAGGCAAATATAGCAGGAAATAGGCATCCTGCTAAAAAATATTTGCAACACAATAGCTAATTTAATGGAATTCATATCTCTGGAGACTATCACAAGGCCTTTGTGTGGCAGATTACATTTTCTGTTTATGTGTGTAAAGGGGGGAACTTAGTGGGTGAAGGTATCTTTGAGCTAGTGGAAGTCCAGAAATATTCACTTCACTTCTGCTGTGGCAATTCTTCTTCATGGGACACGGGCAGCGTAAGCAGAAGTAGTTTCTCTTGTGTTCAGTGTTGCTTTTAGGTCTTTCTGATGAGGAATTTATCTGCAAAGTCTTTAGGACTTTGGAATCCTTTCTCAACAAGTTTTAGTGGTGGCACTGAAGGTTCTATTTTGTTTAAATTCACAAGAGAAAAATAAACAAACATGGAAGAAAAAAAACAAAACAAAACAAAAGCAGATTAAACTGGCCACATAGAGAAGATTTTTCAAGGCAATCTTATCTCTAGTTTAGTTATTAACATATAATGTTTTGGTATCCTAAGACATCCTTTTTAATGAAAAAAAAAATGCATGTGAAACTTATTGTCTTGGATTTTGTCAGCCTGCCTAATCTGCTGTCTGAGCAGGCTCCTTCTATGTTGCTGAAATCAATGGTGAATAGCAATATAAGCTATGACATAACAGTTTCTTCTGTCTTGGTTCTCTACTATATCAAATTCAAGATTTTTTTCACATGACTTTAAAAATAGCTAATATAGAAAGGATATGGAAACTGAGGTCTCCTTCATGTGACTTTCTCAGTACTGCGTTGTATAAGATCTCAAAACACCCTTAAGAGCACAAGTCCTGTTAATTGTTAATTGGGACATTGAATGGGATTCGAGCAGCCACTTGACATAATTGCTTCTGAGCAGCCAACACAGCTCTGAGAAGTGGCAGACTTTTGTGACCAGATTTACTTCTATATCTTGGGTCCAATTTATCAAGAGCAAGAGCATCACTTACAAAATACCATTTACCCACCATTTTTAAAGTTTTTGCAGAACCTGGACTACCTATTGCCACAGTTCTATTCCACTTAGCTTTTCTTTGCAGAAATAGATACAGAATGTATATGTACTAATGTTCTATTTCCTTAATTGTAAAGGATTTATTTTAATGTGATTTTTCACTGACAAAAAATGTAACTTCTGGCAGTATAATAATTTACATTCATAATGTACCTTTCATCTCAAATGATGCCAAAGCACTTTACTAACTTAACAAGCTGAAACACACTATATTAAATACTACACATAGAGATCACTTCACCCACCACTAAAACAACCACTTATGTGGTGAAATGAGCCAATTGTTTAAGGGATCAGTTCTCAAGGTGTTGAGCTCTATTAGCCTGATACAATGCCCACTAAAGTCAATATAAAGCCTCCTAAAAATTTTATTGAACTCCGGATTAAGATTTATTACAATCTTCCACCAAAACATTTAGGAACATGCTTAACTTAAGCACTTGAGCAGTTCCATTTATATTAATAGGGCTTGAATTTGCTTAAAGTTGAACTTGTGATTTTTTGAAGTAGAGCCAGGTGTCTTAGTGCTGTGCAGTACAGATTGCCACAAGTGCTCTGACACAGCACAGGGAAGCAGAAAAAAGAAACTGAAGAACAACCTAACTCATCAAATCCACTACTGAAATTAGGAAGCACAATTTAAATACCCTTACCAAACTCATGATCAAGACAATATGAAAGAATAATTTAGTCCGTGCCTTGAAACATTCATATTCACTACATGCCAGTGTTTATATTATTACTTCTGTTTTAGTACCAGTGCTTTATTATTTTGAGACTGTAAAATTATTAATCTCTTTGTGTTTGCAAATTGCAGATTCCTTTTAATGTAGTCCAGTAATTCATTACTTTTCTTCCTACACTGGTAGTTGGATTAATAAGCATCTCCTACATTAATTTATTAATTAAAAAATGGTAGGAAAGAAAAGGCCTATGAGCTGGAGCAAAGTGACTGGAACGAACTATAGCAAAACAACTGGAGGAAAAAAAATGTGTCTGCTCTCTTTAGTATTAGGCAGCTCCAATGATGCTACTTCTCTGTCCCAAAGACAGTAAGGTTTTGTGATACTAGAAAAGATAGTAAGTCCAGGTCAGAACTGGGATAGTAATAACCCTTCTTCATAACCTGACTGCACCCTTCCATGTTAACATACTGTGAACTGAGCACAAGTGACAAAACCAATCCATCACTGCACCGCCAACACAAAGAAGAATAGAGAGGTTAACAGAAATTGATGACATCCCCGCTTGAATTTTACACTGATTCGGCCAGCTTTACGATTGAAACAGACAAAGATTTATAGTCCGAGCTAGGACGCTGGCTCTCCTTGATTGCCTTGATTTTTTTTTTTTTTTTTTTTTATGTGCTTCTGCATATTTATTTCCAAGCTCATCACGGGCTTGTATCATTAGAATACTGATTTGATTTTGCATTCCAAGAGGAGTAGACATTATGCAGCCATTTGCATGATGTGAGAGAAATCACCATAACGTTTTGTGATATCAGCGGCCAAAATAATCGCTAATGTTCACCTGCATAAGCAGGATTGTGCGATTTTTTTTTTTTTAAATTCAGATTTTTTTTTCTCCTTTTACTTCTCTATCTGTGCAAAAAAAAAAAAAAAAAAAAAAGGGAATTATTCCATATCCTGTGGATGAGAAATTGTGTTTTGTCATGCCTCCGAGGGCTACAGTGATATTGAGCTTTTATGAATTCGTTTGATATCAGGGCTGAGCGTTACGAGTTCCAACACAAATTTTTTTCCCCATGACATTATTACTGAAAGCTTTTATCAGTTCATTGTGACAAAAAATTGATTATTATCCTTGACATTTGATGGATAGCTTTCATAAAAGTACTTTTTTTTTTTTTTTTTTTTAAATGTGTAAATCTGTAAAGTTTTCTTCAGAAGGCTCTATTTTCTGGAGAGGGAAAAAAATCAAGCAACAAGCACTTACTCCATGAAGTATTCTTGTATTATTGCTATCTGTGAAAAAGTTGGAAGTGAAGTGACAACCCCGTTTCCTTACAGCTCCTTCTACTAAGAAAATGTGTATTCATACAGCTTAGAGGTAAGTTTTGGATTAGTAACACAACCGTTCCATGGATACCTGAAAAAGGGATTTTGAAGTATTAGAGACAGTGGCATTGATAGCCACTCTATAGTTAAGGTTAATTCTAGCCTTTGTCTTTTCCAGGTTCTAATACTTCTTTGGAATTTTTATATTTTAAGCAAACATTCAGCACATTTCCAACAGGCAAACAAAGCTGCCTTTAAATAGTTTAACTCTCATTTATTGCATTCTAGCAACAAGAAGCAATAGGACTTGACTCATTCCGAACATGCCAAGAGCTGAAGCTAATGATGATTCAATTACAGCCCTTCATAAATGGGAATATTCACCTCTGTGTGTGCATTAGTGAGCCCTATGCTTGCCTTAGGAGGAGAATACACTTTAAGACAATGTGGCAGAACTGTTTTCTTATGGAAGACTAGGAAATGGCCGCTTTCCCTGGCTACCATTCACACTGATGGATTCATACCAATCTTCCCAGGAACCCTTTCTGAAACAAAGGTTGGGAGGATAGTGAGTTTTAAAGAAATTTGTGAAGACAGAAAGTCAGCCAGAGGCCAGACCAGCCATTCACTAGAGAAAAGGGGTTTTAGAGAAGATAAGATTAGTTATAGGAACAGATTTTAACCTTTTGAAGCAAATGCTGTTACATGTCAGATCAATTAAGGAAAAGAAAAAAAAAGTAAAAGAATTTTCTGAACTGTGTGCCAGTTTCAGACATTTGGCAGTTCTTGAGATCAGGGAAGTCATCAGTGAACAGATAAAAAATATAATTTAGCCTTGCTGTTACTATTGCATTGATGCAAAAGTGATTCCTGGTGATGGAGTGATAGAGAAACAGTTGCAACATGAGTCTGAAAGAGAGGAAGGAGGATACTATCAAGAAGCCTCAGTCCATCATATAACCTGTGGTATACGCCTGCACAGAAGTGATTAAGTGGCTGCAGTCTTCTCAATTCCCTTCCCCGGACTTTCTACTTCTCTCCACTCCAAACAAGTCTGTCCTGGGGGCAGGTTCTGGGGCAAGTTTACCAGATAGGGACAATATAAATGTCAGTAATGCTGTAGGAAAGGAAGAATTCTCCAGAGTATACTCTGCATCTGTTCTTAGAAAGAAGGCTGCTGTTTACAACACTAAAAACAGGCTTTGTTCCAGTAGTACTGAGAGGAAAGGAACAAAATAACAGTTTTAAGAAAAAAGTAAGTTAATTTTAACTGTGATTAAATACTTTATACATGATAAGTTGCAAAAGTGTTCAAAGGAATGTCAGATTGATTAATAAATCTTGGAAGAGTGAAAAAAAAACTCTGGGGCTTTGGAAAAAACTAGTTGTGCTACTGCTTAAGGATAAACCAGTAAACTATTGGCTGGTTAAATGGATATAAAGCAAGTGAGTCAAGATGATAGGAGATTAAATCAATGAAGAATTAAAGTAATGGCAATATACATGCTATCAATCATCACATCTTGATGAAAAAATATTATCAAATAAACTTGCTTTCTTTGATTAAGCTTATGATTCCATTGAAAAAGAGTTTTGCAAGGTATATGATTTTGTTATGATTTAAAAATACTACAGACAATGAATCCATTAAAACCTTTCCAAATGATAGGTTTTTTAAAAAAACAATTCAATAACTTATGATTTTCCCTATTGACTTCTTTCTGGCCTTATTTAAGTCATGACCTGACTAGTGATGTGCAATATGACATAAACATCAGTCTTGTTAAGATTTATATACACAAAACCAATGGTATGGTAAATAGTGAGAACACAGATCTGGTGAACAGCCTGGCTATTACAATGAACTGTTCTTGCTTGAGTGAAATTTCTTTTAAGTTTTCAAATGGCTATATTATTGATCTAGGAATAAAGACTGCAAGCTACGATTTCTTTCTGAAGGAGAAACCCATTTTGAAAACGATATCCTATGGAGTTGGATATTTCTAGGGATTCAAGTACTGTGGCTAAACATATGATCAGGAACCTAAAAGAGGGCAAATTTCAGTTCTCAGATTTGTGGCCATAAAGAGTAAGGGGTTGGTGATTAACAAGTGGAATAATTTATTTAAGGATCTCCTGGCTTCTCCAGCTCTTGGTATTTAACTCAAAATGAAAATCTTTGAAAAGGAATGTTTCATCTTATTAGCCAGCCTGATTGAAGAAACAGATAGGGCCATAATCGTCTCCTCCATTGCTAAGTTTAAATTGTCTCTGAACTGCCAGCTTCATCAAAAGAAAATTACAAGTATGCAACTGCCTGTGAGTTTTGTAAACAAAAATGATTGCATAAATTGAGATGCCCAAATTAAGCACTGAAGACACACAAAAGGTTAGAGAACCTAAATGCCAGTTTCAGAGCCAAAGGCAAAAGTCTGAAAAGTCTTCTGAGCATTCACAAAATGTTGTCACCTGCTGTATTTTAAAGACTTTTTGGTTGCTTTCTTCATTCTCCTGATAGAATGCTATGATTTTATCTGCAGCTTTCAGAAGAGATTAACAAGCACATTGTCTCCTGTTGTTCACACTCTCAAAACAGGAATGTACTAGTGTTGAGCATGAAGTTTTGACTCTATTTTTCTATGCACTTGCCACATGTGACATTTTTTGGTGACTGGATTGTGTGTAATTGATGGGTTAGCCCAGCCAGGCTCCCACCTAGTCATTCCCTCCCTGTTTACCAGGACTAGGGTCAAAAATAGGATAAGAAACTTTGAAGGTTAAGATTAAGGCAGATATTGTTACCAGCAAAAGAAAACATATGGGTTTAAACTGGATGTTAGGAGGAAGTTCTTTACAGTGAGGGAGGTGAGGCACTGGAACAAGTTGCCCAGGGAGGTTGTGGTTGCTCCCTCCCTGGAGGTGTCCAAGGCCAGGTTGGACAAGGCCTTGAGTGACCTGCACTAGTGGAAGGCGTCCTCGCCTATGGCAGGGGGTTGGAACTAGATGATCTTTGAGGTCACTTCCAACCTTACCATTCTATGATTCTATGAAAACCTGAGGAAATTTATCTTTTTTCTCCCAATGAAGATGGATTTGAGTAGTGAGGAACAGAAGACAAACTTTAATGCACCTTTCCTTCCCCACCTCCACCCACAGAGGCCACCCCTGCTATGTTCCTAGTGGCAAAGCCTTGCCACATACACACAATACAATATAGTATAAAAAAATCCCAGCCTAACAAGCAGTTTGAAATAGTGAAAGGACAACATTTAAGTTGCATGTTGCCGTTACTTTTATATTTGCACTTAATTTGTAGGAATAACCCTGGCTAATTCTCTAAAGAACACCCCTTTAACTAAAATTGGTGGACATGATTGTTCCTCTATTTATATATTAACATTGAAACCTGAATAAAAACAGTCTGATTTTAGTTTAAAAAAAAACAAAACTTGACTGGATTTTTTTAATTTTATTTATTTTACCCTTCTCATAATAAAATTGAAAATTCTGAGTTTATTTAATTCATATTGAAATTACTGCATTTGTAGTGAAACTGACAATACAAACAAATCTCTGTTTTGATTCTAGCTAACACTTTAATTAAACTGCTAAATCCTTTCTGTATATATTCAAGTGAATAATACGGAGCATAATAGATTCTTGGCTGGATCTTTAGTTGCAAATGATCTAGTAAGAAAATAGTGTAGTGTCTATATTAGAGATGTGCAGAGGTTGGAATATCTGCAGAATAAAGACTGAAAAGTCTTTATTAAAATTTATCTGCCAGCAAGAGTGATTTCACAAAAAAATGATGGTAAAGCAACAAAGGGGACTTTGGGTGATTCAGCTATCTTGCTTCTGAAAATTAGAAGGATTTGTTTTGATTTCAGTGTTTGAGTCTATGTTATATTAGAGCACTTGTCATTCAATTATGATTACAATTTGACTAATTAATTCTAAATAAAAAATCAGTTTTGATTAAAACATTCCTGTGTCTAAGATAAAATTTTAAAAAGCCATTTCAAAACTGCCAGGATTTTTCCACACACTTGCAACTGAAATCCTAGAAATATCAATCCTATTTCACAAAGTATTTCTGTTTTGATAACAATACTTTCCAGTCAACTGTGAATTCATCAGTGTTTCTCTAAATGCTTCTCTTAATCTCACAAATTTCTGTATTCCTCATTATCATGTTGGTTTGGTTCATTGTGCACACAAAGGACTAAGATTAAGAAATAGGTTTTAGAATTAGGCCTAAACATAGAACAAACAGAACATTTTAATTACTTTCCAATTAGATTGAGATTTTTAGTTGGAAGATGGTATGATGAGTAGAAGAAAGCCAGGCATTGACAAAATGGCATTACTCTGCACTTAGTTTGATTTCTGTGCAGGACAAAGGTAAGCACAGGTAAGAATACACCAAGAATATACCAACGGCCCAAAATGCTTGTAGTACTTTCCATGAGAGTAATAACAAATGTATTCACACAGACACAAAAAAAACAAACAAAAAAAAAATCAAGTTTAAACTGTGGAGCTGGAGGCTGTTCCGAGGGAAAGAATAATAAACTACAATTGTTCTCCATTTCTGTGAGATACGCATATTACTCCAAACAGATTTTGTCTAGGTGACTTAGTCATAATCCATTTGTTTTCTGCTGCATGTCTAAATTTTATGCATCATATATATAAAGATGGATAAAAGACTGTTTCTGACATATAAATATGCATATGCAAAGCCAAGTAAAGAAAGATTGAATCATCTCCATATATTCTGTAACAGAAAAATAAAAAGATGACAAGGAACATCAGATTAACTTATTTTGCTATCTTCTCTCTCAAACACATTTTAAAAAGTCAAAAACAATGTAAATTGTTGTGGCATGCTACTCCCTGTTTTGCTATTAAGCTATCCAGGTGATGCTCTCTTGGGAATCCACTTTGAACAGAGGCCTAATTCAAGACTGGATCATAACATCTGCAGCAGACAGAATTTGTCATCTTCTGTCTTCAAGCCCATTGGCTGTTGCTTAGCAACTGGTCAATCTCACAGAGTATTTGCCACGACAAATTAGTTGCGTTGTTACCATGACAACCAGCTTTGTTACTTAATTAAATTGATTTGAATCAGAATTGGCTTTCGGGGGAAACAACTGTGTTGTGTGAAGTAGTAAACACAAGCTTGCAGCTAACCATTCATGCTTTGATGTAGTAGTCTCTAAATTCAACACCATCAGGATGAAATCCACAATCAAGTCCTGAAATCACTGTGGGCAGATTTGTTCAAGATTTTAGTTTCTTTTTCTAAATTTTTTTGAGTACTCTGAGTCTATTTAGGAATAGTAAAAAAACCCAAAGAAACAAACAACCCCACCACAATTTTTAAAAAAAGAGAGGGAGACCCCACAACTCTAAAAACCATAACAAACTAAAAAGAGAAACTGCTCTCAGGAGAGAAAGAAAAATAACCCAAAACCCAGGCTGCTCCAGTTTCTTAGCTGATACTTTGATAGTGTAAATAGATAATGTATCACTTGTAAGCAATCCTTGTGGAGCTATGTTGCAGTGTCACTGGAAATGGTGGTTACAGATGGAAAAAGGAATAGAAATAGGATTATATGCTGTAAAAGGCTAGGAATGGAATTTCTTGGCATTTTTTCAACTTCTACTGTAGTGGAATTTGGACTACTACCTTGAGAATCTTGGTGTTCTCCATAATACATGGCCCTACCTTGCTTGGGGAAGCAAGGGAAATACCTTCTTTTGATACTTACAACACAGGCAGCAGAAAATTTAAATGAGGCAAGCTAGAAATTCAGATTTCACACTATTGGCAAAGTTCTCTTAACAGAAACACCTACACACTTTAAAATTATGTTTTCTACCCTTCTTATCCTCTTTGCAGATTGACAGAGGCACAAGATTAACATATTTATATCTTACATATATTTAATGAATGAAACCTACACGTTAAGCGTTGGTACAGCTGTTGCAAACTTCAGATATGCAATCTCACATTTCTTCATTTTTTCCTACAGTTTATCACTAGTAATGTATGGCTCTGACCATTCTTCCTGATCTTCTTGCAAATTTAACTGTACAATGCGAGTTGTATTTTCCTTATAAAATATTAAATGAGTTGCTTGGAATGATTTGAGATTTCTCATTATGTGTGACTGATTTAAAACTCGAATGTGCTGTTTTGCATCAGTGTTCCAAAGCTTAAGTCTATGTAAACAATAAATGGGAAACATCAACCAAGTGGTGACTCACACGGGAAACTGCAAAATGTTGACAAATTCTAAATTGCAAGGTGCTGTGTGGCCTTGCTACATTGCTTGTGTGCTGCCTGTAATTCACACTGCGATCATTAAAACATGCAGACAGCCTACTGAATCTCTCTCTAAGTAGATTTTTATTTTTTTAGACTTTATTAGCAGAGTCTCACTTTTTTAATGCACTTGGTTTGAAAGTTTGCTCAGAAACTTCTGGAAAAATAAATCATTTAGAAGAAAGAAGAAGCATTTGCATAACTACCACTACCAAAACCAGCTAAGACTATATTTCACACCTCTGAATGAATTCATACAAAAGATTACTCTCCTTAAATCATTTTCACAGAACTTAGTAATAATGAAACCTGATTTACAGCAATGTATGCAAAAGTTCCAAATACTTTGATGTCTTCTAGTAAATATTACATATTATTATGGTCATTGTTGTTGTTATGATTATATGCATTGCTCTGCATTACAGTGATTTCATCTTCAAAAATCCTGTAGAAATGTATTGTCCTCTTTGTTACAACAGAATTAATGATATGAACTGACACCTTTGTTATACCTAACACCTTTGTTATACAGAAACGGACTCTGTGGAGGAAAAGTTATGCCATTGTCAAAAGTTAAGAACTCAGAATCACCATTCACCTCTGCCACACACATTGATGTTGGAGTTTGTTTGACCAGTTAAAACTGCCATAAAAGACAGTATTTCTAAAAGTTGATTTTCGAGTGTTTTTTCATTAAAAACACCTTTTATGGGGCTATAAGTAGAGGAAAAGATAGACAAACAGGAGAAAAGGAAATTCTGATGAACATTTGTCGTTTGATATGTTTCTTCCATATGTTTCTGAGTGTTGAAACAATGTATTGTCAGAAATAATATCTCACATGAATGGAATTCCACAGTCAATGGCTACAAGCTCTTCAGAAGTGATAGGCAAGTAAGGAGAGGAGACAGGGTGGCCCTGTATATCAGGGAGTGTTTTAATTGTCTTGAGCTTAATGATGGTGATGATATCAGGGAGAAGGCAGATATCCTGGTGGGAAACTGTTATAGACCACCCAACTAGGATGAAAAGACAGATAAAATATTCTTGAGCATTTGGGAGAAGTTTCATGATTGCTAGCCCTTGTTTTCATGGGTGACTTCAACTTCTAGAAATCTGCTGGAAATACAATACAGGTGAGAAAGAGAAGTTCTAGAGGTTCCTAGAGAGTGTGGAGGATAATATCCTGATACAGCTGCCAGTCAAACCAACAAGGCAATGTGTCCTGTTGGACCTGCTGTTTATGAACAGAGGACTTGTAGGTAATGTAATGGTTGAGGGCCACATTGGGCACAATGATCATGAAAGAATAGAGTTCTTAGTCCAACGAGTCCACATGCCTAAAGACAAATCAGTGGGGAAGGACAGTCTGGCTGAACAGAAAAATTTGGCTGCAACTCAGGGAAGAAAGGAGAATTTATGATCTTAGGAAGAAGGGGCAGGTTGCTCAGGAGGACTACAAAAGTTTTTACGAGGCTATTCATAGAGAAAAATTGGAAGGACCAAAGTCCAATGGGAAATTAATCTGGCTTCAGGTGTTAAAGGCAACAAAAATTGTTTCTACAAATATATTGCCAACAGAGGACTAAGGACAATCACTGTCCTCTGTTGAATGCAAGGGGCCAAAGATGAGGAAAAGGCAAAATACTTTCTTTGCCTCATTTTTCAGTAGTAAGACCAGTCATTCACTGTTTACCACCCCTCTGAGCTAGAAGACAGGAATGGGGAGCAGAATGGAGATCCTCTAATCCAAGAGGAGATGGTTAGAAACCTGCTGCACCACTTGAACATGCGTAAGTCTATGGAGCCACATAACACACACCTGAGGTTACTGAGGCAGCTGACAGAAGTGTTCACCAAGCCACTTTCTTTCATTCACCAGCAGTCCTGGCTAACCACAGAGGTCTCAGCTGACTGGAGACTGAGAAATATGACATCTATCTACAAGAAGGACTGGAAGAAGGATTTGGAGAATACAGACCTGTCAGTCTGACCTCAGTGACAGGGAAGGTCATGAATCAGATCATCCTGAGTGTCATAAAGTAACATTTGCAGGGCAAACAGTCACCATGGATTCATGAAGGGCAGATCCTGCTTGATGAACCTGATCACCCTCTGCAACCAGATGACCCATTCAGTGCAAAGGCTGTGGATGTTGCCTACCTGGAGTTCAGTAAGGCTTTGGACACTGTATCCTGCAGTAACCTTCTGGAGAAATTGGCTGGTCATTAGTTGGATGGGTAGATGCTTCTTTGGGTGAAAAACTGGCACATGACTGGCCCCAAAGAATGCTAATGAATAGAGTTAAATCCAGTTGTTGACTGGTCACAAGGATTGCTCCCCAGGGGTCAGTTTTGGGGCCAATTCTTTATCAATGATCTGGACAAGGGGATTGAATGCATCCTCAGTAAATTTGCAGATGACACCAAACTGGAAGGGAGTATTGATCTGCTTGAGGGTAAGAAGGCTTTACAGAGGGACCTGGACAGGGTAGATCCTTGGCTTGGACCAAAGTAACTTATATGTGATTCAAGAAGGACGAGTGCCAAGTCCACCACTTGGATCACAACAACCTCATGCAATGCTACGAGCTTGGGGAAGAGTGGCTGGTAAGCTGCCCAGTAGAAAAAGACCTGGGAGTGTTGATTGGCAGCCAACTGAATATGAGCCAACAGTGTACCCAGGCACCCAAGAAGGCCAGCAGCATCCTGATTTAGGATCCAGGAATACTGTGACCAGGATCAGGAATAGCATCACCAGCAGGACCAGGAAAGTGACTGTCACCATATACTCAGCACTGGTAAGGCCACACCTTGAGTACTGTGTTCAGTTTTGGGTCTCTCACTACAAGACATTGAGGTGCTGGAGCATGTCCAGAGAAGGACAACGAAGCTGGGGAAGGATCTGGAAAGCAGGTCTCATAAAGAGTGGTGAATAGAATTGGGATTGTTTAGTTGGGAGAAAGAGAGGCTGAGGAGAAAGTTTCTCACACTAGAACCACCTGAAAGCTGTAGTGAGATGGGTCATGGTCTTTTTTCCTTAGTAACAAGTGACAGAGGAGAGGAAATAGCCTTTAATTGGACCAGAAGAGGTTTAGACTTGATATCAGAAGAAACTTCTTTATTGAAAGGGTTACCAAACACTGCAATAGGCTCTCCAGAAGACGGTTGAATCATCATCCCTGGAGGTGTTTAAAAGTCATATAGATGTGGTGCTAAGGGATATGGCTTAGTACCAAACTTAATAGAGTTACATTATGGTTGGACTGAAAGATTCAAAAAGTTGTTTCCAACCAAAACAACTGTATGATTCTATGATAAATTGTCTTATGAAAAGTATCTATTAATGTTAAGAATAGAAAAGTTCTACAGAGTTAAATGGAGAGGAAGTGTGGATTAGATATATATTCAAATCTGAAACAGGGAAATGTTTTTGATTATCCACAAGATGGATAGGTAATTTGGACAAGCTGAGAAGTCATGAATAAGATGTAAGAAATAGAACAATTCAGGATTTTTTTTTTTTTTAATTATGTTTGTTCAAGTATCAGTGAAGGAAGCAGTGGAGCGATACCTGTTGAATGGCTTCCTACTTATTTCAGTCACCTCTAACCATCAGCTTCATCCAATTATGTTATAGTTTTGAGAAAGAGTAGTAATTTCTCTCCAGATGAGAGGAAGAGACACATCAGAAATTTTGATTCATGTAAAAGAAATGATAGCAATACTGTAAATACTTGTATTCTTTCCTGAGTATTTGACCTTAAAATATTAGAGGATTAGCAAAGACATATATTTAGTAGTTGAGGAAACCTTACAGATACTGTTTGTCACTGCACAGGGATTCTAGTTGCAGGTATACTGAAGAATAACATTGTGGTTAAACGTACAGTAGCATTACTGTATCTTTTCCTACTGTACAAACACAACAGTATTTGTACCACAGCCCTGTCTCGCTCAGTGATGATTCAGTCCCTGAAAGTGGCCTTCTGGTTGAAATGCAGCTGTTTGATGACTGCAACATGGCTAAAATAGCATCCTTCACCTCTTTGGTCATGTTACAATGTGGGAGGTTAGGTCAGTCCGAAGGATGACTCAGGCAGACAAATCATCTGACCACTCAGTCTGAGTAATTACTTGCCCTCAGGCAAAGTTTAGGCTTACTGACTCTCTAGTAACTAGTTTTTTAGTCAGTTAAAATGCTTTAACTTGGCTTAGCCACAGCTAATGGATGTTGCAAGTTTCAAAATATTCTGCTCTTCACTGGAATGTTTTGGGACTGAGTTAAGCAAGAATTTAAAAGCACAACACAGTCTTTTCAGTAGTTTGCCATCACTTAATACCATTCTTGGAGCCTCCAGAGGTTTAAAAAGTTGGGGACATATTTTTCTCTTAAAGGTTAGTAAGCATTATCACATTGAAGATGAATGCCTTAAGATCCTTCTATAATGATTAACTTCATACTGTAAGAAGAAATGTTTTGATCTTCTTCTGCAGTTGACTATCCTCTTCTGATTCACTGTAGGAAATGATGGGTTACTGATGTTTTCCCTACCCACGTCTTAAGATTAAAGTTACAATTGAGCAACTGAAAGCATGTCCCTTCTCTCCTCCATGAGCAACGACAGATCTGAACCACATGTGTATAAACAGATGTGGCAGGACTAATTCTGATCTTTTTTAAAGCCAGGTAGCTCTGGTATAGTTCCGGGGAGTTAACACTGCATAGCATCAAGATTCTTATCATGAACACAAACTGCTATTGTTACAGAGTAAAATGTTGTACAGAGTTACAAGTCATATATAAGGATATTGGTCGTATGAGTAAGGGAAAAACAAGAAAACAATGCATGCTTCAGTCACTGAACATCACTGGATTAATGTTTGATAAGTAGCAGTCTTAAAACATGATAAATTCCATCAAAGGCAAATGAGTGATAATGAATAGATAGGAATAAGCTTTCAAGTAAAGGCATCATTTTTTAAGTTATGGCCTATAATAATGCACACTTTAACAAGTTGTAGAATCCCAGTTGTAGAAAGTGGTTTAAGATATAAAAGCTGACAATAGTTTTAACTGTAGATGGAGAAGAAAGATTGTTTCTCATATAAATTATGTAGACAGTGTTTGGATGTGAGGACTAAAGATCTGTCAGAGATGAGCCAGGTTACAAGCCTGAGTGACATGCAAGACTATGATGAATTTGATCAAAAAGAAGAAAGAAGAGAGACTTGTTTTCTTTTAGGTCTATGAAGACAAGTAAACCTGAGGTGATAGTTATATCAGTCTAAGTTAATGAGGTGACCAAGATCTGTGATTTAGAGGAAAAGAAGAATATCAAAGAGCAAGACAAGTGGTACCACCATAATAAGCTGAAAGTGAGTGTGAAACAATGGACTCGAGACAAGATAAAAGGGAGGATTAAAGGAGACAGGAAAACAAGAAAGAGAGTCCTGGAAGGCTGGGGAAGACAAGACTTCAAGTGTGGAACTGAATATGTTGATGAGATGAGCATGATTCTTAATTCTGATTTCTTTAAAATCTTTGCAACAATTGTTTCAGATGAGAGGAAGATTTTCTAGTCAGAAATCAGAAGTCTCAGGCACATATGGTGGTAGTCTGTTTAAAAATCTGAGAATACAAAAGAAAGTAATACTTACAACAGCACTGGAAAAGGAAAAAAAAACCCATAATTAATGGACTTTCTAAAATGAGAAAAACAAAGTTTTTTGTATAAAGTTTATATAAAAAATTCAAAGGAGCAACAGAATATCATGAAGAAAAGGAAAAGACCATTAGGAGATTCTTTAGGAAATAATAATCAGTAAAAAATGAGAGAAGGAAGATAAAGGAAAATCATATAGTTACTTCAATATTAATTTGGATCATAATGGCAAGATTATTGCCTGATAAGGAATTTTGGATGAGATTTTTGTTTTTCAACTTTGTACATGGATTGTAATGGAAAATGATGCCATCTCTGCAAATGTCTTGGTGCTCAGGAAGAGCTTGCTAGAAACTTCAGCAGCATAAATCAGATCATACTTGGCCAGTTATTTATTAAACCAAGTTTACGAAGATGTAATGGTGTAAGAGAAACCTCAGCCTAGCATAGATCTAACTCTTGACTGGGGAATCAGCAAGAACTTGGAAAAACCACTACCTTTCTTGTAAGACTTTACCAATTAAGTATTTTATTTAACTCTACTGATCCTCCTACAATCCTCTAACAAAAACAAAGAAACAAAGAAATAGACAAAAAAAATGTCAACATCAAAATTACATGTTGCTAGGTTACAAATTCAATTTTTTATTCCAATTTTCTTACTTGTAATATGACCTCACAGTGATACACATATATATGCAAATACATATGATACATGCATATATATGCAGACACAACAATATAAAGACACTTGAAAGATCTACAAATATATATCATATTTGCCACAGAAGTAAATATGACCAAGAAGACCTATCACTCCATCTTCATTTATTAATTACAGCTTTTCCTCCATTCTGCACTAAAAATGTACAGAAGTTTGTAATTCCTTCATGAATTTCAAAACTCTGTGTCTTTTTCTCATTCTTTACAATGCACTTAATAAATATTGCATTATATCAAGACAATACATCTGAGGACATACTTTCTTAATAGAGCAAAACAAAGGACAAAGTTAAGGTTGAATGCATGACACTGAAAGGAAATGATGTAGAGTGATGACGGATTATATTGCAGTTAGGAGAGGATGCATGTTTTCATTCACAGAATCACAAGGCTGAAAATGACCTCGAGAGGTCAGCTAGTCTGTCCCTTTACCCTAAGGCAAAACCAACTAGATCTATGTCATTCTTGACAGTTGCTTGTCTAATCTGCTCTTAAAGACCTGTAATGATGAAGATTCCACAGCTCCCAGACAGTCTTTTCACATTGCTTCCCTAGGCTTTCTGTTAGACTTTTTTTTTAGTGTCTGACTGACTGACTGACTGTTCTTTTCCCCAATTAATCCTATTGTGTCTCTAGGTGGGGGTGGGGGTTGGTCTATTCATTTCCATAAGTGTTTTGAATTTTCTTTCTTCAGGAATATACTTTTGTTTGTTTGTTTGTTTGTTTTAAGGGTAAAAGTGATGGTGGGTATTAATTTCATTCCAAAGCAGGACATAAATGATCTATTTAGACATGTTGTGTTTTTACAGTTATTTTAAGAATCTATTTGGAGATGAGAGCCTAAAGGTGAAGAATGATAGACTCATTCATAGCACAAGACTTTTTTCTTTACATTCATTGAAATGAATTGATGAGTTGTAGGAACGCAGTTAGTGCACGTTCAGAGGGAAGAAAATGAATAAAGCACACTTTTACACAAGACATTGTTTCAAAGAATCAGGGAAAGGACTTTGTTTTATTCTGAGAGCCGTATCCATGTCTCCAGCTGATACAGATCACTGCCTACTGGCAACCACAGAGCAGAGAGCAAAGAGCACCCTGAGGAAGTGCTACACTTCACTGTCACAGTCAAACAAAAGTCTAGTGGTGATGACCTCATGTTTGGCTTTCTAAGTTCATAGCTGTAATTAATATCATGGAGCCTTTCAGGTAGCACACTGCTTCTTAGCAGTGGCTTAGGAAACACTAATTTACAAAATACCACGACTTTGTAAATAGCTACTCAAAACATATATTATCTTCTTTTGATTTTTTTGTTGAGAGTCCAGCACCAATCTAAATCTTCACCTGATTCTTGGTAGTTCATTGATAAGAAAAAATAGGTCAAGGAGCTTCAAAAGTTACAGAATTAACAAGAAATTGCAGGTGTCTGGACTAGCAATAGTAACCACTGGGGAAAAAAAAAAATATAAGAAAATTAAAATACTTCTAGCAAACCCTTTCCTCTCCCACTAAGGCAAGAAAAATAAAATCCTTCTCCAAAGAAAAATATTTCTGTTTGACCATCTCTAAGTAATATATCCATAAGTTTTTACTGTACCCACTACCTTTTGAACTATCTAACCTGACTTTGGCCAAAAATTTTCATTAGGTTTCAAATTTATTTAACGTAACTTTTTTTTTTTTTTTATTTCAAATGCTCCTATGTACAAAAGTACAGATTTACCCTATTTATCAAGGAGTTTGCAGAAGCAGATTTTTTTCAAGATGAACAAGTCTGCTCTTGGGTCTGTATATCCTAAATTCTTCTATTCCACATGAAAGTAATGTAAATACAGTTAACCTCTATCAAATGCCTCATGTAATGAAAATTAGAGTTTAGCTTCAATTTGATGACCTCTAATTCACAAAAATTCAGACTATAACTCCCCTGTGTAAATAGAGGAGGAAGAGAAAGCAACAATGTGAGAAAACTGGAGTGTATCTGGTGAGTTTGATACTTTAGCTAGTGCCACTAACATTTATTCTGAAAACAAGCTGGGGAGCTACTGAGCTGAGATAGAGCACTGAGGGCAGTATTCTCACAGCCTGGAGGGCCCACAAACTAGCCTGTGGTTTGGTTTGGTTGTTTTTTTTCCCCTGCACAATCTATATACCACAATCAAATCTAGTATAGCCAACAAGATTTACTGTCATGTTTAGAATGTGTTTTAAATAGTGATTTACCATCTCTTAAAATAAATACCGTTTGTAACAGACAGTCTCTGGTTTGGTTTAGTTTTGTTTTCCCTATCTGCCATGAGGATCCCATTTTCCCTTTAGTATGCTGACAACACAACTTCGTTAAGGCTGGTTGGTTCCATTTGCATTGGACATCTCTTCTGCATATAGATTGATGAGTTTAATCAGCGAATCAGGAGAAAGACTTGGACATCAATCAGTGTCAGTTTTCTTTCTTTCTAATTTCTGATTTGCTGCTTCTAGTTATCAATGCAATAAAATGCTGCCAATTTAAGATAAAATCTTGAAAATAATGCAAAATTAGTGTAAAACTGTCAACAGGCCCAGGAGCTCTACTGCATTATGATCACTGATATCTTGAAAAAGATACATCATATTTAACACCCAGAACCTATGATGACTCCATTGTTCAGAGTTCAGAAAGCATACAGTAGTGCAGTGATTTAATCATAGCATAGCATCTTTTGTCTTATTAGTAAAACAAAAGTATTCCTATGTATTTCTATGGACTCCTGATGAACAGAAAGAACAGTCTGCACCTCAAAAAACAGCCTCTTCCATCTTCAAAACTATTAATACTCAATACCATTTTGTATTGCCAGTGTTCCCGGAACATCACTGAGTATTGTCTCATGCTTCTGTTTTCACACAAACTCAGGGAGGAGGGAATTTTTTTTGTGTGTGTCATTTTATGGACACAGTGAGACTGCATACTCATATTTTACTTTTGGAAGCTAATTCTGTTCAAGTTAAATAGGAATTAGCTTACCAAATTCCTCTGAGTATCTGGATCTAACTGACTTGCTAAAGATCCTGTGAAAGCTATGAACCAAACTGGACTCCCAGGCTAATTCCAAGCATTGCACTCTTCTTCTCCTCATAGAAAATAACATCTAGTTTATAGAATTTGCAATACCAGATTATGTTGAGGACTGTGGAAAGAATGGGGATAACATTTCATTGTTGTTAGGCCACCTTTAGTGTCACTTGATGGGGTAAGTAGAAATGTTTAGGGTACTACTCTGATACTTACAGCTTAGAGATGGAGGGATAAGAAAACTAGGAGAGAGATCACTCCTCGTGCTGGAGCATGGCCCTGTAGTTTTGGCTCACAACATGGGCCTAATTAAGAAATTAGACTTGTATCCTTTTCTACAGAGCAGCTGACCGAAAAAGCAGTATAGTTATACCAATTATGCCTATACTCATAATATGGTAAAAAAATCAGCTCAAAAGTCAACCACCCATGAAGATAAATGTCTCATATAATTACACCTCCTGAAGTGTATGTTTCTACTTTATAAATGTTATTGGAGATTCTTCTTTAGTTTACATGCTAGAAGTCTGTGGTTTTGAAGCAGTAAGTCCTCATATTCTTCCCTCAGCACTGAACGTTTCTAATTTAGTTATTTACAATATTTTCATTATAAGTGGCAGTCATATATGTATTAGCAACATCAAGTTTATTTTATTTAAAAAAAAATCTATGACCAAATAGCGTTGCCACAAATACTTTAGGAAGCATCCACTTGATTTTAATTTATATGCAGACAATCACAGAATACCAGAATAAAATCACAGAATCCTGTAGTCAGATATGCTTAAATTGATAGCCTTTTGTCTTTAATTCATACTGCAGTCTGCAATGTGGCACGGAGTGAACATATACCAACTTTTTTGCTTCATACTTTGTAGAACAGTTTTTATTTTTTATTTCAAAATTTACATTAGGGTGGGTTGTTTTTTGTTTTATTAAATTCTGAGTGATACACACATTGGGAATAATAAAGCCAGTAATTATCATAGCATCATAGATTCCATTATGAAATAATGCTGTTCATGAAATAAGAGTGTCTGTGCAAAACCTGATGTACTACCTTGTGTATTTCTTACGTTTACATATACGTTTATATATATATATACATATAAATGTGGATCTGTAGATGTATGTAATCTGTATTCATATTTGCATTTAAAAATGCACATATATACACATATGTGTATATAAGTCTATATAAAACATCTTTAGTACTACCTATATTTCAACACATATATTTCATAGAGAGAGTGGGAGAAGATCATACTGAGCCTTATTTAAGAGTTATGTGATAATCTTAATCTGGAAAGATAATTATGAGATATATGAAGTAGAGAAGTGATAGCAGAAGAACAAAGGCAACCCATCTCAAATGACAGAAAGTAAGCTGTTTGTCTAATGCAATAATGGTGACTGGAGGAATTCCTGCCTGTCTAAATGGCACTTAGTTATGTTTTGGTATATCAATGCCTGATAAACACAGAAGGCCTACAAACAGGATTCAGAGCCTTATTCCTGCAGAGGCTTGAAAACACACTGAGACATAGGTCCATAGGTCCAATGTTGTTTAGACTGGCAGAATTCCTAAAATATCCACCATATTATGTGTGAGTTTATTTATCACCTTTGGAGCCACAGCAGAGTGAAACTGGAAGCCAAGAAAGCAAAATGATTTGTCAGTGATTTTAAAATATATTCAGCGTGGTGATTCCACACCATCCAAGAGACCAATAGTTCTCCAGGTACCCCAAATTCTACCTCCCAGCACCTGGCAAGTTTGTTTGATGGTTTTCAAGCCACCAAGTTATATTGTATCTCTTATATTCGGGCTGCGCTTTGTTGTTTTCTCCTTCTCTCATAGAAACAAAGTCAGATAGATGCTTAGGGCTCACTTCTACAGGCACTGAACATCGCAAAGGCACTTAGTGTCATCTGAGATGCCCTAGAATACTCCTGCCCAACCTCAGCTGCCACTTCAGAAAGACACAGGTCTCCCGTAGGTGCAGCATCGTATCTGACAGCCGTATGTGGATGCCTTAGGGTGTGTCAAGCAATACTTGATGCCAATGCACAGCAAACTGAATCAAACCCTCCTAGAAATAGGCTGCAATAACAAGCCCTGCCAGTGCTGGGCAGGTACCTCAGGCACCCAAATCCAAAAGGTTGCACCTAGAGAGGTGGGGCAGACATGGCTAGCTTCTGCAGATGCTGCCACAGTGTGTTGAGGAAGTGGGTGGAAAGTAGATGAAGGCTGGCCGCCTTCATCTGCCATCGCTGTGTTGAGCCCACAGACAGCTGCTGTGGGCCTTGTGCTGCAGTAGCCTTTTTTTTAATGTCTTTGCAGTCAATCCACTGCTCAAGGGAACAATTTTCCTTTTCCCCTTATAGCCTGCTGTGTGGACACTTATCACCCAGGCTATTCAAACTGGCTCCTGGGTCCTGTTTGAAAACAATCAACTGCCTAACATATGGGGTTGTTTGCACTTGTACCAATATCTAATTTTAAGATGAAAGGAGATAGAGATTTCAGAGGAGGCTGAACTCTTATTTTAGGGCAATCTCAAACTCAGCAGGCAGGGCTCAAACTCCTTGATATATATGATCTTATTTACAATTAACTGTAATAATTGGGAAGAGACAGTTGTCCTGGAACTGACTATGTGGGAACACCTGATCTTCAAGTACAGAAGCTGAAGAAACCTCTAGAGACATACATAGTTTTCACACCTCCCAGATTAGTGACTGAAGCCAGGCCCTTTTGCTTGTGATAGATTAATCAAACCTTCTCTCAGTCTCTAATTAGATGACAATCAGGTTCTCAGGGTAAAAAATTCACCTTCCCTTATATTTTATGTGCCTTTCACTTCTGGTCTAGCCATTCTCCACCCCCCTCCCCCCCCCTCCCCTACCCCTTCTTATATGATTCATTTACTTTGTAACAGTTTCTTCTCCTTTAAATGAGCTGCATATTTTCACCCAGCATTTCTAACTTCCATCAGTTTTCTACTGAAGACACAACCTTTTCTTCTTATTATAACAGCACAGCTTGCAAAGTGATAGCTAGGAATCAGGTTGTGTCAGCACTCCCATTACAACCCCCCATTTTCAGGGAGTCATTTTCATGGCCACAGAAATATACTCAGGACTTATTGCTGTTATCTAGGTCTCCTTCAAAGATTGAATTTCCATTTTTTTCCCACCCAGATTTAAAAAACAACCAACCAACCAACAACAACAACTAAAACAAACAAACAAGCAAACAACAACAAAAAAACCCCAAACCCCAACTACCACGACAACCACCCCCAAACCACCTACTTCTAAACTCCAGGAATGCAAACAACCTTCACAGGGGAGAATGTCACAGATCCGTGTTATGTATATGTTTGGCTGGCCAAGCCCTTTTCTGCCCCACTAAGTGCTAATATTAGAGACCTTATCCTCCCTCATAGTGATCATGCAGCTATCCAAGAATGTTGCATAACACTCTCTATGAATGATTGTGCAAGCAATCTCTGAAATCAGCTTGCACCACAGAAGAACTTAAGCTCTTGAATGGTTTTCCAAACTTTCTAGTGATCTCCATTTATCTTTTCCTCCTAGTTCACCAATGTCAGCTAAAGACAAAAGGATCCTTAAATTCAATTTCCTGGACTTTGTTCAGTGATAAATTTGATGTTGGGATCAAGAGTTTTTGGATGGTTGGTTTTAGGTTTGTTTGTTTGTTTGGGGTTTTTTTGTTGTTGTTTTCCCCCTTGATTGTTAATGGTTTGCATCTGACTTCATATTGTTCCCTGAATTAAAGAAAAATATTTGTCTTTATTTTTCCTCAATAATTTTTTTATAAACCCTCAAGGGATCTGTCTTCCTCATTAACAGATTTTTAAAAATACCAGCACTCTTGATTCAGGAGGAAACAAGATGAAGTTATTCTCAGAATTATTTTTCCTGCTTCAGAACTAGTAATAATTTCACTGTACAAATTTACTGAATGAATTTTGATTTCATGGGCATGCAAAATAACTTCTACCCACTTTCACATTCTATTACAGATGAGAAAACACTACGAAAAGTAAGTGCCTCTAATTGTATATGTTACTTATTTAGTCCTAATTTATCACAGGAAAACTGAGGCATGTAAATTGTAGTGCCCTCGATAATCGAAGTCTCTCTGTACAGAATCTTTCTGTAATATCCTGTTCTAGGTCACATGACAAACTCTAGGAGTTTTCTCTGAGTTAACATTTCCTTCAGTAAAAGCTTCTTGTACCAGCTCCTCACTCCCTCACATGTGAAGCCTTGATACCTTGCTCATATTGTCTCAGTTGCTTAGAGGTCTACCTAGGTCAGCTTCATCCCTTAACCAAATTATACTTTATCTGTCTCCATCACCACTTTAAATGTAAACATTATGTCCTTGTCTGTGAGGCTTCACCTAACCACACTCCTCTCTTCTTTTGACCAATCATTTTAGGTTATTTTTATACTGATGCCTTAACTATACACATTTCCATCGCAAAGGAAAATCATCCAGCAGTTTTTTTCCCCACTTTGAACTCATAGTCGGTTACTTAACTCTGAAATGATTCTGCTAGAATTTCCCAGCTAACAGGTAGGCTGAAGTGATTAGTTGGCTCATGATTACCTCCCACAATCCTCCCCATAAACACATGAATCTTCCCATAAGCTGACTGTGAAAGAACCCTGGTGTGCCACTGTAAATATTTCACTAGGAAGACTGAATTGTTCGCTATATTTTTCTGCTCCACTTAAATATTTCACCAGCTAATAAAATTATTTTCTTGATTCAGCCATCATTTCAACTGTGTGTATTCTAATCCATGTGAGAAGTAATTTTTTATGTTACCTACAAGCACTAGCTGATAATTGCTTTCATAAAGATCATTCTACATGAAAATAGATTAATAAACCAATTGTGTTATTAAAACTTATAACTTAACGAGTACAATAATTATCCTGACCACTGTGATTGTACGTTGCACTTATCTAGACCTCTTTACTTGTTTACATAATTGCTTCTATGAGACAAGGATCTTTTTTCTGGGATGTGGTGAGAATATATCCAGAAGGTTGGAAGCTGTATTTTCAAAACCTTAATTACCACAGCTCATCTTGATAATAAAAGGGAAATTGTCCTAAACTAAGTTCTTATTTTCAACAGGCCAATAGTTTTTTGCTGGTTTCTGTTGTTTGGTTTTTTCATCTGAACATCAGAGCAAGCTTCTTTTTGCCTCTACATCTAGTACTTTAGAAGTCTCTTTTAAAACAAATCAATAAAAATTAATTTATACTATTTATTTTTTTCATTTTCCAGTTAAGCTTAGCTTTTAAGCATCTTAAACATAATGTGGTTTGTAGTTTTGAGCTTAATACCTAAATAAATTCAGAATTATTGCTGCCATTCTTTACAATATTGTTTGAGTGCCTTTATCAATTTTTTTTTTTTTTTTTTGTGGATAAAACTATTTTAAATCAAAATTTAAAGACTGCTACCAGACCTAATTTTTGAGATTGTTCAGCTACAGAGTGATGGAAAGTAGGAAACAAAGCTGAGTGACAGAAAGATAGATTCACTAATGCAAATTTAGGCCACCTCAGGTCCAAGACATTTCCCACAGAATCCAGAGTGTTGCTGCAGATTTACTGCAGAATGTGTGAGAGCAGATTTAAGAGGTGATGCTCATAAGTTGAATTATTTGGGGAAATGATGATGTATTTTTGATCATGATATAAAATTCGAGACTACTGAGCAAATAAGCACATAGCTGAAATTGTAGAAGCCTTAGTTCTCCTCTGACGAGATGATATTGGAGAAATATGTGGCAGAAAGGAAAGGATGGCCACTGAGAAGCTGTTCATTGAGATGATCCACATTAGAGTGGTCAAAGAAACCTTTTACATATGGATGATTAATTGAAGAATGGATGACCAGTTTCTGGCCTCCTGAGATGACATAGCTCACATTCCTCTGCTGTTATATTTGCATAAAATCATTTTTGACTCAGAATTATCTAAAGGCATAATTTGACTTCATATTCCCACATTCCCAAGTGTAGCCTTCAGGGTATTTGCCATAGGTTATCCTCATATTATATTCCTTTGCTTCTGAAATTGACTTTTTAGTCATTTTTTACTCCATTTTCCTTAGCAGCTTAGCACATCTATAACACCTTTCCTCCAAAGGTCTCAAAGTTCAGTATAGCCATCAATAAAATAAAGGTGAGATTTTCAAGGGCATGAAGGGCACTTATAATGACTCCTCCACCCAGTTTTTGGTGAGATCTGAGCATTTATCTTTCACTTTTATATCTTTGAATGTTTCTTTTTAACACATCTCACAAGGATGTGAAGAGGTTAAGTGTTGTTATTCCCATTTTACAGAAGTGAAACTGATGCGCAATTGCAGATAACAAGCTAGGTGAGGTTCACAGTTGCCCTTTCCTGGAATGGTACCTAAAGGATTTAAGTCTTGGACCACTATCTTTATTAGAATACTGTTCAAGACAAACCTTTCCATTTCCTTCTGTTACCTCAATTCAGATTGTGTCCATGACTTGAAAAGAAAGGACCCTTCTATAAAACTGTTCTGGTTTCCTTGAGTCCATTCCAGGCTCATAGATCTATTTTAAAAGAAAACTCCATGGAATGTACCCCCAGAGCCTGAGGCAAAGATTTTTTTTTTCAGCTGTTCTGGTCCACTGGGTTCATATGTATTCAAGGCTTCAAGCATTTTGTGTAGCAAGTTGATTAAATATATATTTATAATTTTTTAATATGCATATTAATTACCCAATAGACAAGAATGACTCTTTAGGAGCAATTTCTCCCTATTGTGTAAAAGTGTTATAAAAATTCCTATGAAAAATAGTGACTACATGCTTAAGTGCTTCTCTTCTCCCTTGGCTGGCCCCCTCCCTCGCTCACTAAAATATAAAAAAACAAGTTGAATCATATCCTGGATTAATCACAGAATGAATTTCCATTATTGGATTACATGGATGCAAAATCTCGTCTAAAATTGGAAGTCTTTTCCCTAGACTGCAAACCACCACACCTCCCCAGGTAAGGATTGCTACGGGATCAGGACTCTTAAAAAACAGCAGACCACCATTGTTGTTGTTGTTGTTGTTCTAATATATTTTAAAATAAAGGAAATTGTCAGTTATGAGAGATACCAAGTGGATTTTCCTACAGTGTATTTCAGTTTGATTATATTTTTTGCTTAATATTCAATGTGGGAATGAAAGGAAATTTGGAGCGATAGAACTGCACTAGAGGTACTGATAAGACCATAGGTATGTGCACATGAGAATAACCAGGCAGAATGATGAGGAGGTGTGTGTATGAGATCTAGGGAGTTGTCGAAGAGACTAAGAAAGTCTTTGTGCTATCTTCTTTCCCCAGCCCTCTCACTCCTTCCCTAAAGCTCTGGACTCCACGCTGATGTTCCTACATCACCTGCCATGTACGTGACTGTATGTGTAGTTCTTCCTATTCCTCCAGGAATACTGATTTGCTGCATCCCTCCTGACTATACCTCTCAAACTCTGAAATCCTCTTTCCTCACACTCCTGGTAGCCCTGTTAGTATATGTTTGAAGATGCATGCTTATGGTTTTGAGACAGCGTTTTACAAATTGAGATAAGGAAAAAGAAGTTGGTTGGAAAAAAGCAGCATTGGATTGTCCAGATACTTGCAGACACAATTCTGTTCTGTAAAATAACTGAAGACTCAAAAATAATCAGTATAATCTCATCTGAGTCTCCCTCTGACCACTTAAAAGACTCCTATATAGGGACAATAATGTACCATGGATGTTTCAGGACAAGGGGCAATGGGTTTAAACTGGCAGAGGGAAGATTTAGACTAAATGTTAGGAGGAAGTTCTTTACACTGAGGGTGGTGGGACACTGGAACAGGTTGCCCAGGGAGGTTGTGGCTGCTCCCTCCCTGGAGGTGTTCAAGGCCAGGTTGGACGAGGCCTTGAGTAACCTGTGCTAGTGGGAGGTGTCCCTGCCTATGGCAGGGGGTTGGAACTAGATGATCCTTGAGGTCTCCTTCCAACCTTACCATTCTATGATTCTATGATTCTATGATTTCCTCTTAGGTTACAGAAGGCAGATCCAAACTCTTTATAAATTTTTTCTTTTAAATCCAGTTCATAACAGAAATTCCTCAATTATACTTTTCATTATGAAAAGGAGTTGCTTGGATGAGATCTGAATGACACTGAGACATAAGGCCAGGTTGGATGAGGCCTTGAGTAACCTGTACTAGTGGGAGGTGAACCTGCCTGTGGCAGGGAGTTGGAACTAGATGATCCTTGAGGTCCCTTCCGACCTTACCATTCTGTGATTCTATGATTTAGTGCTTACTTCTTGAGCTGCGTAGGTCCTCTTGAAAATCTAATGAAGCATGCTGGGCTTTGGTCTCAAATTAGGCTTCTGACATTCAAGGCTTAAGTCCCACCTGATGGTTTACACAAGTTTGCAGCAATTCTTCAACTGACTGATCTACTGGAAAAGCTTCAAAATGAATGTGTTGTTTTAAAGCTCTCCCCCACCCCGTTTCTTTCCAAGGGACAGGAATGGACAGACCAGCACACCATTCCCTAATACTGACTGTTAAGCTACACTTCGGTAAGTCAAGCATCAAGGAAGATAAATGCTCTGTTAACCTCCTCTGCTGTTATTAAAGAAACACAGCTGAAGTGTGCACTGATGGACCATGAAATCTGAGGAGAGTCACAAGCCACTCAAGGTGAGAAATATGTACTGGGATGTCACATAGTATCTTTGATGTTCCTGTGAAATTCTCACACCATAAACTGACAGACTAAAATATTAGATTTTGACCTTTTAAATCAATCATATCACTTTTTATCTTCAAGATCTTTCATTTGCAACTTGGTCACATATCAGAAAGTTTAACGTCCTTTTTGTGGTAAAAAACAGGTGCGAGCAAACCCTCTGGGAAAGGGTGAACTATGAAAGCCATTCGTAATCTTGTACTCTTGCTGCACTATCTCACTTTAAATGTGGTGTATATGTGTTAAGTTAAAGCATAAATAATACCACTTGTGCATCTGCCTGAAAAACTCAGATAGGATGCACTGTTTTTCACAGGTATGTTTTCGTTTGAAGTGCAAACTGAAACCTGCAGTGAAAGAGTCTGAATCCTCAATAAACCATTTCCAATACAAAAACTTAAGTAAACATGAAATTCAGTAAGTCACTAATATAAGTACAGAATAAGAGTAGGCAAGCACCTTATCTTTTATTTGCCTGAAATCCAGTTGTACTCACTTGTTGAAAAATACTGGAAATTCTGATTAACACTTCACTTTGACTAAACTGAAGATTGTTAAGCATCTCATCCTATGTCCTCAAAGAACAATATGTTAAAAGTATCTTCATCATGAAAAATTCAGGTCTGTATCATTAGTATCACTATCTGTACTCTAAATTCACATATTTCAGAGGAGAAAAGAATTAGTTCATTATACAGATGATATAAAGATACCAGAATGACTGAAAATAAAGGCTGCTGAACATAAATTCCTTTAGGAAACTTGAGTTTCCACCATTATTACACTGTCTTATTAAAAATAGCCAGTTTCTTTTCCCATGAATACCCAGGAGCAGGAAGGCAATCAGCAGGTGGCAAAATGCATATGGGAATGATATTCCTGAATAATCATCAGATCAACCACTAATGTGCTCCATGACCCTCACCAGCTTTTTCTCTGCTTCTTGACAAAGCAAAGTTGTAAGTCTTTGATAGCTGTAAGATGGAAATTCTTTGATCAAGAAACCAGGTAGATCTTAGTGTCTTAGAATTCACTTATTCTATTGTGAATCAGTGACCCCATAGACAAGAATCACTTATCTCAAAACAAACCCTGTATTTACAGTCTGCATCATAATATTATGATGTGATGTTCAGGTAAGAAAAGTGATGTTATACATGTTGTCTGGGTTTTTTGGGTTGTTGGTTTGTTTG
>WBNM01030642.1:115423-131299 GCA_013399055.1 Ramphastos sulfuratus
GGGATTTTTTGGTGGTGGGTGAGTTGTTTATGTTTGGTTTATTTTCTTTCAGATATCATAGCATTTTAAGCATTCTTTAGCCTCTGAATTGCATGTGAAATTACACAATTTCAAGCTTGGAATAAAATTTTGACTTTGGAGTGAAATAAAAGGATTCTTTTTTATTAATTGTCCTGTTAATTTGTAATATAGACTTGAAAGTTATAGTATAGTTAAAAAAACTGAAAAGTATTATTAAAAGACAAGGAGAGGAGACTCGAGGAGAGGAGAGGAGACTCGAGGAGAGGAGAGGAGAGGAGACTCGAGGAGAGGAGAGGAGAGGAGAGGAGAGGAGAGGAGAGGAGAGGAGAGGAGAGGAGAGGAGAGGAGANGAAAGTCAGTTTGTGCAGATTCTAGACAGTGGTAATATGATCAATGCTTAGAATATCCCCCATCTCATACCGGATCATATCCTTTCCTTCTTTATAAGCTACCTGTGTATTTTAGTATAAATATAAGTCCCCAAGATAAAATGCTTGCAGTTGTGATTGTTCCACCTGGAGAGGAGAAGTCTCTGGGAGAACCTTAAAGTGGCCTTCCATTACCTGAAGGGGGCCTACAGGAGGGCTGGGGAGAGACTATTAATAATAGTCTTGTAATGACAGGATGAGGAGTAATGGGTTTAAACTGGAAGAGGGGAGATTTAAACTAGAGGTTAGGAAGAAGTTCTTTACAGTGAAGGTGGTGAGACACTGGAACAGGTTGCCCAGGGAGGCTGTGGCTGCTCCCTCCCTGGAGGAGTTCAAGGCCAGGTTGGATGAGGCCTTGAGTGACCTGTACTAGTGGGAGGTGTCCCTGCCTATGGCAGGGGATTGGAACTAGATGATCTTTGAGGTCACTTCCAACCTAAACCACTCTATGATTCAATGATTCTCTGAAGTGCTGACTCAATATGAGGGTGCTGGTAGGCAAAATGCTTGCTTGGCTCATTGAAAATGCAGAAAACCAAGTCAGGGCAGCACAAGAAAACTGGAAGTCATGGAAGGAGGAGTTGAGGGACCAAATTAGGCACAGGAAAGGGAGAACCAGCCAGGAAGGGAACTAACCAAAATGCAGGATGCTGAAACAGGGAGCTGAAGGAGGAAAGGACAATTGCAGCCCCCAGATATTTCAGGCCACTTAAAGAAACTGACAGTGAGATGACCAAAACGTTTATTTCACTTGCATTTTTAGGCCACACAAAAGCTTAGGGTAGCCTTGGTAGTTTATAAGTTCAGAACATACATGCATAATGGAATAGATCTCCCTTAAGGCAAATAAAGTGGTCTATTCAACTATTAAATAAGGAAGTCAAAACTACTATTTTTGAAAACTGTGGCCAGTCAAGTCATTACTGCATCCTATCAATCTTGACACTGAGCCAAGGCCCATGGGAAAGTTGACAGCTACATTGTCCCCATGTGTGGAGCATGCACAGACTCAGTCTGACTCAGAAGCAGATGAGCATTGTCACAAGTGAGGAGTGTTGGATCTTCTTATATACACAAGTGCTAGTGTGAAATGAATACCACTTTTTCACTTTGAGGCAGAGGCTCTGGGCCTTGAGCATGGCCCAGCTGCATTTAACCCAAGCAAATTTATGCAGAACTTGCTGTTAAAAAAAAAAAAAAAAGAAGAAGAAGAAAAAGAAAACTTTGAGGAGAAAAAAAATCAGCCTTCATTAACAATTTCCTTCCAATGGCTGAAAAGAAAATTCATTTTCTCTTCCAACCCACAGGTATTGCATGGTTGGAAATAAAAACTTCAGTGGTGGATAGCATTGTATTGTCCACTTGATATGACCTCAGGGACATGGACTGCAAGTATGAGACCTTTCTATTTTGAGTTTGCTTTTTCATCTTGAGAACAGGATCTTAGGTGCTGCAGTCATAGATCCTGGGAAATAAAGCTAGTGATGAGAAAACCTGAAAGCCCATCTGTTACATACAGATGTCACACATTGTACAGAGATGAGAGGCTTTGCAGGGTGTACATTTTTCCTTTAAACTAGCGGGAGGAGTTTCTTATAATTGAGAACAGATGGGAAAAAGAAGGGTAAAACACCCAAATCATCCTCCTTACTGTCATTCTTCAAGAAACATTGTTTGTAGTTTACATGTTACTCATATACCTGGGTCTTTGCCTGATAGTGTGTTGTCCACTGTTTAATAACATCAGACTTTTACAGGAACTCTCTATTTTATAAGAATGGGAGAAATTATAAAGAACTGTGGAAGGTGTTAGTATGGTTGCACAGAAAGTGAGCTCTAATACAGAGTAGGAAGTGACTGATGAACCCAAAGCAGACAAATCTTACAAATTGCTCATGTATTTCTTTAAGCAAAGCTATATAGATTAACCTTAGCCACTCAACAGTGGCCTTAGCTTGGTGCAGAGCTTGGTGAGAATGGAATCAAGCTCAGGAAAGAGTATCTTGGGTTTTTAATCTGTTTTATGGTGGGTTTCTGTCCCTACTGCAAAATCACAAAAGCCACAATCTCATTTAGTAACACTGTGCAAATAATTGTTATTGCACTTGTGTCTGGCATCCCAGACATTATTGCAAAGACAGAAAAGAAACTTGTGACTGTAATCTAAGATATCACTACTGTTTAAACATTTTGATTTCAGGAAAACTACCGCAACTCATCTTGTGCTAAATAAGGCTCTCATTTTGGAGTTCTGGCATAGATATCCATATTAAGAGAAAAATATGTTGAGCTGTTTGATGCAAATTAGCCAAAGCAAATCTATACTTTCCAAGTAAAATCCACGTGTGAACAATGTACAATTAAATAACTTTCCAACAGATCATCTGGGTGTCTATGCTATTGTACACACCAAAAACACCTGTAGGTTTATGACTGTATTGTGCAATCAGCTGATGGAAGGTGAGACATGGGACTGACCTATTGTTGTCTCCTTTGCCATTAATGCTACCTTCTCTAGCCACACTGGGGGCCAAGACACTTGTAGGTGCTCATGTTTTGACACATTCTGGTGTGCATTGTCAAACACAGAAAACACTCCACTGCAGTCATACCGCAAGGAGCCGTGCTAGACTTGCTGCTGGATGTTTCCCTTCACACTACTTACATCAGCTGAAAATAATCATATTTAATCCAAACAGGAAATGGTTTGCTCACACCACCACAGCAAGCATGCAGGGCAGGGCGTTCCTGTTAGAACAGAGCTCAACAACAAGGTTCAAAATACAGATAGAGGAAAAGATATGGTGCATCACCACAGGTGCAAATATATGTGTCAAAAGAAAGCAAAAGATGAGGCTACTTAATGAGAAAATCTGTTACTTGTGCAAATGTGGCTATGCTCGGTACATGGTCTTTTTGTTCATCCATTTTAAACCAGGTGTGTTGCCTTCCAGTTTGTGTCCTCTGCTTCTGCACTAATGGCCATTATACAGTATGGATTTGGAAGCAATAATTATGGAGTAAGGTCTGCAAGTGACCATTTGAAAGGCAACCAAGACCTGATTAATACCAAATTACCCTTAAAACAGTGTATGTGGGAGTGGAGGTGCATCCAGAAATTTCCAATGCTTATTTGAGTTTCCAGAATACACTTCAAGGGTCATCAGCTGCAGCCATTTTGCAGGATACCTACCGCACAGTCTATTAAAGCTACCTTGTACAGACATGTCCCTGTCATGACACAGGTTGACTAGGGATGAAGGTCTTAGCTCTCACTACATTCTTGTATCAGTGCAATTAGGTACCCTATTTTTCAAGGGTTGTATCCACACAACAATTTAAACACTGTCATAATGAGAAGAATGAAGAAAAACATTTTTTGAGAAACTGGGACACTGAAGTACATGTGCAGGTACATGTCTATTGGAATTGTCAGTGCAAGCTTCAGGATCCTCAGCTAATTTTGTACTTTGCAAATCCTACTGAATAACTTCCACGTCTTCTAACACCAAAGAACCTTTAAAAACCTCTCTCTAAGCTACTTTAGAATTTAGGAGATCACAACCCCCAAATATACAAACTCCCAAACTCCTAGGTACTCATGAAATTTTACTCCCTCTCAAAACTATGGTCACTCTGATAATTTAAAGGACAAACATCTTTGCTTTACACTAGGCACAATCAAAATAGTTGCCATCTGTGAGTGAGAAACTATTCTTCCTACAAATAAACAACTGTCTCAAAGCTTGTTATGCTGTCTGACCACATTCATTGTAAGCTATATTCCTGGAAGAAAGTGAGTTTCAACTGCACGTTTAGTGTGGAGAGCACAAATGCAGTAATTCACTGCATCATCAAAACACCTCAACAAATTTTAAAAACAAACAAGGCGCTCTGGTTTTATACACTAAATTAAGGATTCTTGCTTTTATCATCCTCATTATTTCCTCATTAAACAAGCTAAAACATTTTCTAGTTCTGTAGGTAATACTACTGTGCATATTCCATCCAGTTCAAATCTGTTTTGTCCTTTTTATTGTAGCTTTTGAGTCCTCTTTTTCTCAAGAAAGATTGATAACAATGGTCTAGAGTTAAATTTTAATAGTAAATGGATCTGTACTTCCCCTTCCAGACCTAATCACACAGGAATAGAAGGAAATCTTTCCTTGCATGGCATTTCTGACATTTGCTGTTTCATTTCTTTTTTTCCCTCGAAGATTTTGCTTTGACAAAGACTTTTATAAGAGTTCCTTCTCTAACCAGAATGAATTTGCAGACTTTTCTGTATTTGAGGAAGATTAAAGAAAAAAAAGCTGTGGGTATACTTAATAAAACTCAAATTAGGCAAAACCCAAGCAACCGTTTGCATTAGTTTTTCCAATATTCATACAAAATAATTTTTATTTTGGTTTTACAGGCTGGTTTGAATTTATGTGGTCTTTCGAGGCAATATTTTTGTTCATTTCTTGTTTTGGGGTTTTTTCTTTTTTTTTTTTTTTTTCTTGTCTGTACTTCAAAAGAATTCTATTTCTTGGAATTTCCATTCATTCTCAAAACTGTAATCATCCTCTAATAATTCACCCTCTTCTATAACCCAGATAAAGTCCCCTCTGAAATCATTGAATCCTTGGGTGACTAATGGTGAACATGGACCAAACTGCAAAACACAGTTGATACATACGTATTTATATTTTCTTTTATAGGCTTCCTCGTTGAATAGTTTGATATAATTTAATTGCTGATTTGTTTAATTATTGCTCTTATGGGGTTTGATTCTAATGAGAATTTTAATACTAGTTTACTCACGTTAAATGATGTAATACTGATATCTGGATAGAAATGTTGATGTAAGTATATTTATTAAATGCCAGTGGGGACTAGTTATGACTATTATAAGTGAATGTTTTGGCAATGTGAACAAAGTTTTTACTTAGTTTTAGTTTTAAAGGCAGAAACAGCTTTTTTTTTGTGGGGGAGGTAACTTTTTGGGTTTTATTTTTTTATCTTCAGTGTCTCTTGCAATTATTGTGGGAGCTATAGGCTTAAAAACATTTTTTTTAATTATAAATGGAATTTTAAATATAAAAATGCAGTAACATTCCAGAGATTTAAAATAATAAGTATTTTTAATTTTCCAAAAACAAATATCATATTTTAAATCTGCACTAACATTAAAATTACGCTTTCAGAACGTTTCTAAATTTTGGAAAACTTCCATCAGTTGACATTAAAAAGACAACTTAAATTTTCATATTTTTTATTCTATGCCACTATATTGGATGCATAAACATGTAGAAAATCTATATATTTTAAAAGGAATATATTTTTAAACAGAATTTTGGTCCAATATTTTGAATTTCCTTACTATTCTGTTTACTGGCAATGCACATCTCAGAAGGAATGATCTTTTGAAATCTATTCAAAACCATAAGGTCCTTGTTTGAGAAATCCAGAACTATAAGACATTTGGGCAAAAGTTAGCTGAAACACTAAACTCTTTCAAGTCAGATAAGTTTCTGTAGTTACGTCATTTGTCTTTTTTGTTGTTTTCATTGTTTTTTTGTTTGTTGTTTTGTTTTGTTTTGTTCTGCTCTTTGTTTTGGGGGATTTTTTTGTTTGTTTTGTTTTTAACTCAGTGAATAACATTTGACACATTTTGCTGTGGTCTATTCACCCATTAAAAGGCTTTGTTAGAATATTCTCTCCCCTGTACACACACAGACTTTTTCAGAGCTGACTTTTGTTTAAATGTGGAGAACCAAATGCAATGTAGTTTAAAGCCCAGAAAGACATTTAACAGAATAAGACTGAACATTTTGTAATGCAATAAGCAGAGACACCAAAATGCTATATTGATAGTATAAGCTCTAGACATAGTCAAAACAGTTGCTTTTTCACTTCCCATATTGTAATAGCTAGAGGTTGGCTCTACTAGAGCAATGTTGCCCCATTCCTACATCTCTGCTCTGAGACTGTCTAAGGATGAAGACCAAGGGGCAGACAGAGTGGAGTTTCACGTGAAGATGTGCAAATAAATGAATTGTAAAGGGTAGAAGGATGAAGGATGTTGGAGAGGATGCATGTAGAGCAGCAGAGATACATAGCTGTGAGGTGTGAAGACTGAAAGGGAAAAGAAATGAAGCAGGATTTTGTGCTCTGAAAGGGGAGAAGGCTGCTAGGAGGGGTGAACCTGAAGGAGGTGAGGAAAACAGATGATAGACATTTGCTGACACAGACACACCTTCAAAATGTCAATAGTTCTCTAAAATCTGTTAACTCATTTTAACCCTTCTAAAACTTTACTCAGGTACCACAACAGAATTAATTTTGCAGTCTGAACAGGAAGAAAATGTGGTCTTTTATTTCAGACTTTGGTATGCTAGAACCTAATTTAGAGTGTCAGACCCTAATTTAGCCTTGCATTGTGAACAGTTTGGGAATGCCTTGCTGCAGTTTAATACCTCCTTTCTCAGCCCACTCTTGAGCACTTGCAGAAGCAAAACATTACCTAATGAACAAGGAAATGCTGAGGAAGAAAAATCTCCAATACATATTTTGAGAATGAACAATCTGAAGTCCCCTAGCAGATTCATTGTCTGATTTTCTGGGTTGGAATACAGTTTCACCTAAATTGCCTATATATATTCTAGCTTCCCAAGATGTCACCCATAGATTTTAAGATGTAAACATTCATATAGCAAGATGGAAATTTCTCTGATGCAATGATAGATCTAATAGTAGTTTCAGAATCCTAGTAAATAACATTACATTCACTGATGGACAAGACAAGGAAGTATCTAACAAGACAATCAACTCATTAAAGAACTCCACATGGATTGAGATGAGACTGATTAAGTTTAAAAAATGAAAAAAAAAAAAAGGATAGTAATTCGAGATTCCTGTTTTCCATCTGCTCAAACCAAAAGAATAAAAAGAATAAACTAGTCATTATGTGAACTAAAAAGCCAAGCAAAGGCTCAGCTTACTCATATTAAAGCATCTGTGATTAAAAAGAAAAAAAAGAAGGAAAAAAAAAAACCTATTTCCTAGTAAATTGCATTGTAATTACTTTCACTTCTGTATGGTTATCTTTCTTTGTTTTTATTCATACAAATTTTATTTGTATAAATAACTAGCAAATAAAATTCTGATACAGCAATTTTAAAAAATGAAGATTTTTTTTGCCTAGTATTAATATTATTACCCAGAACTTTTCATTTAGCTTATCAAAACTCATACTCAAAGGTGTGAGAACAGCTTTTTTGCTCAGGGACCTTAACTATATCTATTGCGTCTAGTGGAAAACAGAAATATTTGTCTTTTAAATTTTTAGAACATCCATAGTTTTGAGAGGGAGTACAATTTCATGAGTACATAAGAGCTTGGGAACTTGTACATTCTGGATGTTATTATCTCCCAAATGCTAAAGTAGTTTAGAAAGGCTTTTTTTTTTTTTTTGTTTTGGGTGGAGGGTGGGGTTGAGGTTGGGTTTTTTGGGGGTTTTATTTTGTTTTAATAGAGCACAAATGAATTGGAAATCAGTTGGACTTTGAAATTAGGAATACAGAAGTTGCTTGAAGAAGTGACCTGACTGATTTTTTTTTTTTTACTTTAAGTCTGAACAATGAAGACAAGGAGCACCCTTTCTGGTAAAAACTACATGATACTGAAGTTAAAACTAAAACTTCCTCTTGTTTGCACAATTTCTCTGCCTGAATCTAGCTGGGGTAGTGTGCTATCACCAGTTTAGCTAACATGACTTAAAACAAAACGAGATGTGAAAGAACCTGATTTTGACGACCCTTAACAGTTTTGTACAGCTTAGCTCTGTCAGCTGAAGAAGATATTCCAGTAAAACAGAATTAGTGAAAAGGAATTAGCATTTTGAGTTAGACACAAATAAATTAGAACAAATAAACAGCAGATCTGCTTTCTAGCTGTACAGGTTTGGCATTCATGGTTTTGAAATTAGCCATTGCAATTTTAAAATCCAACATACAATCTTCTTACTGCATCTACAGACTGAACAGATCTGTGAGAAAGAAAACTCAACCTAAACAACATTAAACTTCTCCAGCAGCCTGTGGTCACGGAGAAAATGTTTGATTTCTCTCTCATAGCTTGCTGTTAGCAGATATGGGTCTGAGAGTAATTATGAGATTTATCAAAAAGCAGATTGACATTCTAACAGTCATTATTTTCATTTCATGTCCAGCTGGAAGCCTCTGGAATACATATTGTTAATCTTTTTTCCTATTATCTCTCTCAACTCCATCCTCAAATTATTCAGACCCTATGCACGCTTTTGTGGGAAAAACTTTGCTTCATCTGTATGACAGATGATACAGACAATTCTTTTGTGCATGTTGGCTTTGGTTTTTTGTTGGTTTTGTTGGGTTTTTTTACGTGGTTTTAATCAAGCCAAATCACATTATTACTATCTATCAGCAACAGTTGGAATAGTAGCTCAGAAAACAGACATACACTGTATTATTATTTTTTACTTTGCAGAAGTTGGCCAATGACATAAAGGTCATGTCCTCATGATGAAAATAAATGTATTTTTTCTCTTCTGTATAACTAACCACTATGCCTTTTCCTGAAATACTGTAAAAAATAACACCAGGTGTAGGCTTGACAGAAACTCTATCACTTTTCTCCCAGGCCCCCAGTGTCTGAAATGAGTTTGGATTGTTTACCACAATACTGTGGGTTTACAGTTACAGGAACATCTACATTCTCAAGTACCTCCCCAGCTCTAGGTAATCTTCATGGTCTCTCCCTCTGCTATTTTTTTATTAGTACTAGATCTTACAGATAGCTCTATACAGTCCATAGTGGAAATATTTATTGATGTAAGCCTCAAGTACCTACTGCAAGCTAACAGATTTCTATTTTCTCAAAAACGACCATGTGCTAATTTTACCATAAGACTTAATTTAAAACCCCACAATACTATTTGCAACAGGTCAGGGATCTTTGCACTGAGGACAAAAGAGGGTTTAAGTCTTAAAATCCTTTTGCCTGAAAGGCTTGAGGTCTTTCTGCTTGCTTCCATGAAATAATTTTTATATCTGATTAAGAGTGTGGGTTACACTGCTTGGTTTAGAATTCAGATTAGGACTTGTTGTTAAGCCTGAGACTTAGTTTTATGAGCATTCATTGATGTTTACAAAACCATTCAGCAAAAGTCGTGGCTGGTGTGTGAAATTGTGCCTCTCAGAGCTTCAAACCCTCTGCTGAGACATGAAGAGCTCTATGAGGCACACAGAAATATTTAGTAGAAATGTTGCTGGTATTAATTACTGCAAGAAAGCCAACTTAAGTATTTTAGGTTGGATCATAAACACTCCAGCTGCTGAAAACATCTATAGGTATCTTCCTAATGCATTTATTTGCCTCTTAAAGTATCACAATGCTGAGAAAGTGGAAAGAATTAAAATTAACTAAAACAATTTCTTGCATCTGGATGACAACTGAGAGTCCAGATTAAAAAAAAAAAAACAAACAACCACAAACAAAAAACAAAAAGCCAAAAAGCAATGAGGAATTTTTTAAAGATTCAGCTTCTGTGGTTGTTTATGCAGCAGCAGTTTAGGCTACAGGCAAACTAATTGTTTCTCTCTAATGCCTTAAATTAAGCTACAGACATCAGTGACTTCAGGGTAAGGAACTCACAGTCTCCAGTAGTGAAAATAATTCCTTATTGCTGCTGTGAAGGAAGTTTTATGCTAGAGTGTCATGCTCAACAGGATTTTCAACAACAAAAGAGAAGGAAAAAGGTCTAGAATTCCATTGTTTCTAATTAGGAATTGATTATGGTTTATTTTTCTTCAAACTAAAAAGAAAGGGGGGGGGGGAAATAAATCTAAAACAAACAAGCAAACAAACAAAAAAGCTCAAGGAAAAAAAAAAGTTAAAGAAAAAACAAACCAAACAATTAAAGCAATTAAAAAGTAGCACACAAACAACAACAAAAAAGTAAGGACCCCAAGGCTGTCAGAGATCCAGAGATCTGTACTTGGACTTCCCCCTCCCCGCAACTGACTGTTTCAGCTTTTTCCATCCAGCTTCTAAAGCAATACAGAAGAAAAATCTGTTCATCTCTACAAAGCAAAGCTGTCTTCTAGTATCCCCTAGTTACAGCTGATATATGTAGTAAATGACACCAGAAACTTTGCTACTCAGTAAGGGGTAGAGTTTCTTGAACTCCCCAGTGTGTCCCCATCCTCCTCTGATGAAAACACGAGCGTCTGAGTGAGATCTGCTCCTTTGTGTGAGTGAAGCTGAACATCTGCTTCGACCAGGCAGTTTCCTGTGCAGTCCTGAAAGAACTCTGTAAAAGAAGTCTCTAGAAAGTGAGTCAAGACCAAATTTTTAATTTCCATAGATGGGAGATAAGGTGCTTACATAAGAGCATAACCTCTTTATTTCTGCTACCAGCTTGGTGATCTTACATAGAGTTTATACTCTCACTTAACAGTGGTGAAAATTTCATCAACAAAATTTGCTTTTGATCTGCCAAGTCATGACAACCTCAATTAAAGTTAAGCTGGAGAGGCATTTGAGTGATTACATCAGTCTAACTGGATGTTGCCTTCTCCCTGTGATGGCTCCTTTTGTGCCCTTCTCTGGGTATTTGATCTTCCTGTCCGGATTCAGGCAGCTGAGGAGTGAGATGAAACAAAGAGTAGCTAAAACATTTTGGAAGAATCTGCCCACAATCATGATTTTAATTCTTCATTAATTTTTTAAAGCTGTAAGTACAACATGCTTTAAACCACATGGTAATCAGATCAAATTTCACAAGGTCTTTGCTGAAAGCATGTTAATTTTCATTAATGCAGCAAAGAAAATACGTTGTATTGAGCCTATTTTCCTCAAAAAGATCTGAACTGATGGTCAAATGATCTTATTTTTCTTTTCTCAAGTTTACTATTAACAGGACTTCCTTAATCTTTTCCAGTACTTAGGAATTATGCCTTGATAGTTCATTTTAGAAGGTCTGTTCCATGTAACATTTAACAATACAGAATATTTAGATTTTAATGAACTGTGTGTACTAGTCTCTAGTGAAATACTGACACCCAAAACAGAAAGTAGCAGAAGGATTTGACCCTCTTAAGATTTCTTCCTGTAAACAGCCTTGAGAAATAATGTGATTTATAATGAAAATTTTATGAAGTGATAGTCACCACTGAACTTACATGGAAATTTTAATTTCTTCTTAATCTTTAATTTGCAATTATCTTAAAACTAAGTGAACCTCAAACTCAATAAAAGATGTAAATGGCAAATGAGAGAAAGAGACAAACTAAGGGAACTTGTTTCAGGCTTTTTCACCTTATTCTGTCTTTATTTCTCCTTTTAGGCCTGCTTTCTGGAGGAGATGTGACCAGTATGACCAGCCTGTCTGTCAGTTCCTACACAATAATCTTTCTTTAGCCCATAGAGAATTTTCAGCAAATTTGAAAGGTAAAACTTGAAGGGTAATTAATTTCTGCAACTTTTGTGAAAGCTGGTTAATATCTAGGGGAAACGCAGGAGAAAAAAAAAAAAAAAAGATGGGCAGAACTCATCTATTAACAGCTTCTGTGAGCAACAGTCAGACAGCCAAGGAATAGGTAAAAACCAGCTAGTGCATCAGGGTGTGCAAGTTCATACTATTTCATTTATTCCATTGTTAAAACAACAAACGGTTGTACTTATTGCAGCTAGGACTAGAGACATTTTTAGAGTACAGAGGACAGAAATTCATAAGAAAACAGGTTTCAGTAGTTCAACTGCTCACAAAGTCAGTCTCCTGTACTGTCAGCAGTGCTTCGGAACATTTTTCTACTTTGATAGAAATTGGATTTTCCTTTTACCTCAGTGCTTAGGTTTTCATTTGAGCCTCTGTGAAGACGAGAGCTGCTTTCAAACTTGCACCCCCAAGTTTCTGTTCTTCTTAGGACTTGTCTTTTTCTTGGGTTTGGCTATGCTAGTGGTACAGCTTTTATAAGGAGATCACAAAGTCAAATTAATAAGTCCTGCTTCTTACAAATCATTTGTCATTGTGGACATCTGGATGGGGAAAAAAAAATCTAGTTCTACAACCATATTTTCAGGAAATATTTTCCTCAGGCAACTCTTTTGAAGCTTAGATCTGTACAAATCACACAAAGTACAGTAGAAATTTGTAACCACTGAAAGTCCTGCAGTCTGATATGCTTATATTTAATTATTTTTTATACTTGCTTGAAATAGCTATGAACTGGACTAGATGACTAATTAGTTTCATTTTAGGAAGGTTGGAGACATTCAGTGAAAAGCTGAAACAATAGTAAAAAAAATAACAAATAGGTCTTACAGTGAATGGTTCAAGAATCTTAGTCTTAGAAAAGGTTGAGTCATTTTTTCACAATCATTCATTCTCTTACATGTAAAAAATAATAAAAAGTTGATCTAAGACCTACCAAAATATATAAAACTATATAAGGGATGAACATTGTGGTTAGAATGTTTTTAGAACTCCGAGATAGTCACATCACCAAAAAAAACATGACTGAGGGCCCAAATCCTGATCTGTACCCAAATTAACAGAATTGCCTGACAGTGAGCCCCACTAAGATCATGCAGTGAAGCACTAGAAATTTAGCTTTATCATTTTATCAAAGTGCTCAGGAATTATATAAGTCTTGAATTTAATATTGCCACTTTGTTCACAAGCTGTCCACAGAAATCCTCTTTTTATGTTCAGTTCAGATCCACTCCTTACAAAAGATACACAGGTGATCAACTAGAAATTTTACTTTTATTTGCTTATGCTAGATGTGTAGTCACCAGTTTATTTCCCCCACTCATTTCCCCAGCTGTCATCCTAGCAGTAGTAAAAGACTACTGCAGCAGACTAGGAACTTCTTGCTTATCCATATCCTTTGTAGGTGAACTGTTACCACTGAAATTTAATTTCCTGTCTTCATGAACCAAAGGTATAACAGTCTTACAAACACTGGTTGGCTGAGACATAAAACCCCAAAGGAGTGTCCACCTTATAGTGCATTCAATGATCTTTCCAGGCAGTGATGACCTCAGGTCAGGTAACGGAAAAAAACAACCCAACAATCTGCTATAGCTTCTGTAAATTTGCCTTTGTGAGTCAAAATAAAATTTGGAATTAATGTGTTTGCTACCTACACACCTGGTCTCCTCAGAAAAAGCCTTTGGGTTGATTAGCCATCTCTTCCAAACAAACTGTTTTCCTCTCATCCTAACCCCTGAGATATTCCATTATATAAGAATAAATGCTGTTTGGCAAAGCATGGGTCCTGATCAGGAAGAAAGCAAAAAGGGACAGAAATACTTCCCTATCTTTGCATAGGCAACATAATCTAAATAGCAGACCTTAAGGGCAAGGAATAAGCCATAGTCAGCATTGCTAATGGCTTCTCCCAGTCAAAATGAGGTGAAGGAAGTGAGATCCTACTTATAGGAAGACCTTTCAAATTTTTTAGACAATATGCATTTATTATGCTATCACCAAGTATCCTTTTCATATCCACTCCTGCCTGTACCTGAAAGAGATATGTATCTGCAAGAACATTTCTGCTTTGGGTATAAACATTTTTGGTGGGCAATACTTTAAGATTTTAGCAGGTACCATCATTCCCTGACATGATCCAGAAGAATACTAGTTTTCCTCCTGCCACAAACAGGATTAGGTACAGGACACAATTTTTACTTAGAGGTTATTTATAATCCTGCAGTATGATTGTTTCTTTTCTGAAGCTGCCATCACTAGATAAGCACAAGAAGCATCTTTCTTTTGCACTGAAATTCTGCTTTTCTTTAGCTTCATAATAACAAAAACAGCAGAAAGGCTGCACCAGGCCCAGTGTGTGCAGAACATGGATGTCTTACTCCACTCCGCCATCTCTTTTCAAATATAATCTTACCATTTTCCTCATTAAGGGAAACCTTCATTATGTGGCCAAAATAACCTATAAAGCAGCTTATTATCAGATAAGACAAAACCATGACCAACTCTCATTTTCAGTGTCTTAGTAAAGCAGAGATATTACACTAAGCTGCAGAGCTGCACTGTTTTGTTGAGTCGTTATGACTGCCGTTATCACTGGCAAGACAGCATCGGGACATCCTAATGCAGATCCCTGGCTGCCCTCTACTTGTCAAGGCATCTACTTCCTCTGTTAAGAAACAAGCCATTTCGTAATGCCTAATCAGGTCTGACCCCAAATCTCTTGTAGATTAAAGGTCTTATACCTGTAAAATGTGCTAACCACCACCCTTCCTGCTAAGAGTCCCCAGCCAGATGCTTGCCAGATGTCAGGCTCTCAGTATAATATAAAGAACTCTGACTTACTCTGTTTTCATTCTCTTTCACATGCAAGCAACCACAAAGAAATGTGTTTTATAGGTAGGGAAGTCCAGCTGTGAGGAAGTGGCTTTCAAGCTCCCATAATGCTGTTTAAGTAGAAAGACCAGCTTCCCTGTGATAAGGAAGACTAGTCAAGTGGAGAAATATTCCTGTACAGCAGCACTGGGGAATGTGATGAGACAGGACAGAGAAGAGCACTCCCAGACACCCAGAAAGGGTACAGCTGCTCATTAACACTCATTTTCTCACAAATAAAACTAAGACTACTTAGTTTAATTTACTGCTCTGCTTACCTTTTGGCTTCAGACACATACCCTTCTTCAAGGCTGTCTTCCATGACCATTAGTACAGAGAGCAGACATACTCTGTTCAACTCTGGCAGGGATTCTGCAGAGAAAAAAAAAAAAAACCAAAACCAAAACACTATTAGACATCTAATGCACATAGTTTAAATCAGACAACCAAAAACTGCATTTCAGCACAGTTGTATAAACTGATGTCCTTTATTAAAATACAGGCATAGGAAGAGTGGAATGGCAAAAGACTAAATTATTCTTCTTGCCAGATGAGTGATCCTTTCAAGTCTAGGTTTAAGTTCACTAGTGCAGCGACAGGAGAGAGCCATGCCTCTACAGTATCTCATCTAAAGACAGATAAATCTTCAGAGCTCTGCAGGGAGCCCAGGTGCCATGGTATATTTTATCATCACTCTATAAACCATGTTCTGTGTCCATGCCTTTATAATGAGTACAAGGACACGAAGACGAAGAGCTTAGCTGCATATGCATCATGTAAATCTATCAGTTTCATTGCTAAATTTAAGTAATTCTGCTAAGGTCAATCCATGTAGCAGTGTCTCTCTCTCTCTGTTTACAGACATCAAAATTAAGATTTTTGTTGTCTTCTGCGGAGTTCAAATAAGTTTTTACTGTCTACCACTCTGAAATAGAGAAGTATTTCAAAGAAGAAGTGGGAGGAGTTTTCTCTATTTCCTCTTTCTTTCTTTCTTTCTTTCTTTCTTTCTTTCTTTCTTTCTTTCTTTCTTTCTTT
>WBNM01030642.1:131433-186265 GCA_013399055.1 Ramphastos sulfuratus
TTCCTTCCTTCCTTCCTTCCCTCCCTTCCTTCCTTCCTTCATTCCCCCCTTTACTTGCAAATTCCTTACTTCCCTACATAATTTTTTTTCATTTTGAGTAATAAAAGCTTGTGCACAATATGTGTGAACATAAGATATCTAAATATCTCCTGAGCCTGAATATCTCCTCAGCCTTGTCTCTGCTTTACATATTCCAATCCCAAATGTGATCCCAGACAGATCAGAGTGTGAGAAATAGCTGATGGGGCAGAGGTATGGAGAATGAGTTAACAAGTCAGGCTAATCTGAGAGGGGAAAGTTGTAAAGAAAAAGATATGATGCCTATCTGAAAAGATGTGTCTCATGGTCTCTTGCACTGGGGCAGGCAGCTTGCTGCACTCCACACTGGGTGATCTCATAGCTCCTCTGGCTGCCACTGAAATTGGAAAATCATTGGGAAGCAGTTGATGGTTGAAATTTCTATGAAACTAAAGTTTAAAAAATCCCTCGTGAAATGTGAAAAACTACAAGCAACACCATTGCCAGGATTTTTGCTATCCCTTTGCTTTCAAATGATTAATACTTGTGCTATGATTTGCTATTACAGCTTCCAAAAGCACAGTTTTGTTTCAGTTTAGGTATATATATTGGGATATAAACCAGTTATTGAAGTAAAGATGGTGCATGGTTAGGTAGGTAGGTAGGTAGGTAATTAGGTAGGTAGGTAGGTAGGTACATAGGTAGATAGATTAGATAGATAGATAGATAGATAATCTCTAGCTGTTGAGACTTCTTTTCATTCCACATCTGACAAAAATGAACGTTTTCAAAATCTGCCCCAAAAATATGTTCATGGCTGGAAAATGGCCCTACAATCCTAAATCTAACTGAAAATCTCCAACCTATCATAAAATTGTAGGATCAAAGAATGCTTCAGATTAGGAGAGACCTTTAAAGGTCATCTAGCCCAGAGAATCCCTCCCCACTGTCTGCCAACAAGCAGCAACATCTTTGACTTGATCTGGTTGCTCAGAGCCCTCTCCAACCTGACCCTGAATTTTTCCAGGGATGAGGCTTCAGACATTTCTCTGGCCAATCTGTCCCACTGTTTCAACACTCTCATTGTAAAAACAAAACCAAACAAACAAACAAACAAAACACAAAAACCCAGAAAAAATTCTCCTATATACCTAGTCTATCTTCTTATAGTTCAAAACAATCAACTCTTGTTCTGTTGCAACAGGACCTGCTAAAAAGACTGTCCCCATCTTTGTTATTAGCTCCTTTATGTATTGAAAGGCTGCAACAAAGTCATCTCAGAGCCTTCTCCAGGCTAGGCAATTCCAACTCTCTGAGTCTTTCTTCATAAGAGAGCTGCCCTGTCTCTCTGATCATTTTTGTGGTCCTCATCTGGATTTACTACAACAGATCTATGTCTTTCCTGTGCTAAGGACTCCAGAGCTGGACACAGTACACCTGGTGAGGTCTCACAAGGCTGAGTAGAGGAGGAAAATCACCTCCCTTGACCTGCTGACCACATTTCTTTTGAGGCAGCAAGGATACTACCGGTTCTCTGGGCTGTGCACACAGATTTTGAGCTCATGTTCGGATTTTCATTCATCAGCATCTCCAAATCGTCCTCTGTAGGGCTGCTTTCAATTTCTTCATCCCCTAGCTTGTATTGATACCAGGGATTGCCTTGATTCAGATACAGGACCTTATACTGGGATACTTTTCAAAGCATCTAGTACCCGAGATACTTTTCAAAATGTACACATATTTTTTAAGGGGTTTGTGTGTATATTTCTTTCTATTATAGACTTCATTAATGAGATAGATTAACACCAGAGGCCTCAGTAGAAACAACCTCCTTAGGGTAGCAAGAAATCTTACACTGAAGCTGCATTGCCTTTTATTATCAGACTCAGAATGTTAATTTGTTTTACTGTTGCTTAAGTGTCCAGGGTCCCATTCTCAAGAGATTTACTTATTTATTCTAGTCAAGGATAACTGAATGGTGATGTCTTTGCCCTGTGCCCCCTCAGCTAAGTCAAGGTGTTTGCTTTTCTTCGCTTGTTTATCAGCTGAATACTTTTAAATCTCTGTCATCTTAGGTCTTTTTGTCCAAATATGTCTGCAATATGACTGTCTTCCTTCGATCTCTGTTAGGAAATGTTGGGAAATAATGGCTGCAAGACCATATAGGGTAGGTCCTGAAGCCATGGGCCCAGCAATCCTGAGGCTGGGAGCTGGGAAGACAAGATGGAGTCACAAGGATTTTTGGGGTAGAAAAGAACAGTGTTTGGACATCATCTGAGAGCTACATAGTAACAAAGCACATGACTGGACCCCCACTTACTTTATCTGAAGTGGCACTATGAGACACAGCCTTGAAAATAAGGAATACTTTTGAGTAGGTGACAGTCTGAGTTAAGATCCGTTTGCTGATTATAATGATCCTGAGAAGTACACCTAAAAGAGCCTTGAGTGTACTCCTTAGTTATATTGGCTCTCTGCGGTGATTATCTGTTTGTCATCTCTGTCTATTTTGGAAAATTATGTTTTAGTTACTGTGAGTTAGTCAGCAGCTTGCACAATAAACAACTAGTCACAATAAGAGTGTCAGATTCCTACTGGGTCCAGTTACAGAAATGTTTCCACCAACAGCATTTAGAAATGAAGCACTCAAAAAGTCAGCCACTTAAACACAGGGTTGTCACAAGGTTGTTCAGTGTGCTAGCAGTAGGAACAATTGTTTGGAAAAGGCTATGCAGACAGTCAAACTGAACTGGGCTTTTCTCGAGACAGTTTGAATTCTTTAAGTTTAATGGAATTGATATCACCAGTTCAGGAACAATGGGAAGCATTAGTTTTACATCACACAACTCAAGGGAAAGAGGATAGCAAAATATTAGGAAGATGGCAATTTCATCCAGAGCTGTTTCCAGAGAAGGCAAAGTCTATATAGATGTACCATGTTTTTTTTCCAGCACCTAACACCCAACACAGTTTTGATCCATTAATCAGTCCTTTTGGAACTACTGAAATACAAATGAATCATGATCATGTATTCTGGAAAAAGATAGCAATAAAATACCTGTAATATTACAGTCATCTGCTTATTTGGGCCTGTCATATATTATATTGACTGCTTTGGAAGTGATTCATCTGCTCATGAAGACAGTGCCACTAGGTTAAGAGTGAAACTCTTTTCCAGGGTCTATAGAGGGAGAGTGAAAGGAAGGCTGTGTATCTATGCAGTTTTATCTTCTAGACAGGAGAAGAATGCTCCTAAAAAATGAGTGACCTTAAGTAATTTTCAGGCAGTCATTTTGTTATTTAACATCCCTCAAAATTGCAAGGTCTTTCTTATAGATTTCATCTGTGCCACATCCTGTTAATAACACTATCTCATTACCACAATGGTAACAGTCACTTGATGCTCATTTAACAGAAATCTTTCAAAACAACAGTATTAGATTTTCACAGTTGGCTGTGTATAACATAGGTTATCAGCTTTTTAACTCTGCTTTCTTAGCATAATTATGTAATTTAGAATTAGTCACTCATGTTGACCTTTAAATAGAATCAAACATTCAATTTAGATAGTTGTTTTGTCATTAGCAAACAGTGAGCATCTGAGACCATTTCTGTCATTGGCTGACAATGTCATTGAGAACGTGTACACGTCCAGATAAAGTGCAACATCTGTACTAGTTATTTCTGTTCTTTGAAAGATCTGGATTCTCATTAGTCATCACAGCAGTTAAGGTCCAGTTTCAGCCTCCTGAAAGAAGTAGCTTTCATCCTATCATCAGAGGCAGACTCAACATGTTTACAAAATTAACTCCAACACACATCAGACAAAGAGATAAATTCTGCCCTGCAAAACCTCTCATCAGTTCTCACAGCTCCACTTTGTACATATGGAGCCCTGTGAGCCTGTGAGCCCTGCAAATTGAAGTTCTTTTATCTCAAAAATTTTACATGGGCAGAAATCACTCTGACCACCAAGAAAGTTGCCCCACAACTGGGATAGGCTTCACCAGCTGTTTGCATTTGTGTTCTTAGTTACCTGGCTTCACTCTCTTGGAAATCAAAAAGGTTATTCTGCTGTAACAGAAAGCAGAATGTTGCCTATAGCTTTTTGCTGCTCCAATCCTCAGCACCCATATCCCACACACAGTGGTTTGAGAAAAACAGGAAGAAGCAAGATAAGCCAAAGCCTTAGTGACTACAAAATATGCCTTAGTAAGTTCCTAATTGATACTGCCTCTTATCAGATGAAATACCTTAGTATTAATTCCTTTTAATTAAATTCATATTTAATTCTCTACTGATGTTTGGCACATATTCTTCCCTGTAGTGTGATGCACTGGAAGTTATAGAACTGTTCAGAGCATTCAGGTGGGCATCAAACTATACATTACAAAAACATTATTAAGGGTACACATTTCTGTTTACAAACATTGATTCTATGTCGGCATCCCATGCAACACAAGACTAGACACTGACTGCTAATTTTACTCTCCTGGGATGCTTTCTTCCTCTTATAGCATTTAATGTGCTCTTTTATAGATGAGGCCAAATTGTATAATAGTCGGCTGATAAATTTTAAAGTGCTTGTGAGGCAGACAACATTACTAATAATTATCAACTTTTGACACCCAGTAAACATTAATAAACTATCATGAGGCTGAAAAATGACACAACAGTGCTGAAAGAATCAAAGAAACACTAAGGCACATACAAAAAGTTGAATCCTTTATAAAATTAAAAAACTTGTGAGTGAGATTTTGTGAAACATTGCCTGTTCTTTTTGGTCTCTCAGTGAAAACATAACATTTTATGCTGTTTAAAAAAACCCAAGTGATAGGAAGATACAAGAAAACTTCTTGCCTATTTGTCTTATACCTGTCTCCAATGAATAAAAATATATTTAAGATATTTCTATTAATATGTTAAATATTTTCCACACTGTGGAGAAATACACAATTTAAAGGGGGGGGGGGGAGAAATAGGATGCATCCTATATAATTTAAACCCACGTGTAACAGTAAAGTAAATGCTTTTGTTTGGTTTCTGAGGAAGGTGAGTTATGAAATTGCCATATTATTTGTACCTTATTAGCAAGGTGCAGTTTGTTGACAAACTCTCAGAGAACTTCTATCACTTTCTCAATATAGTTTCTTACTATAAGCACAAAACTTCTGTTTCATGCTTCATAAATAATTGAAAATTAAAAAAAAATACGTTCCTAAGCAGCAATAAGACAAGCCGAGTAATTACAGTTTTAATAGTCTCAACAATTTACTCAGTGTTATGTAGAAAGGCTAATCATGGTGAAGGACTATTATTCTGTGGCCAGAAGACCATACTTACCCCTATCATTTGTGGCTGTTTCAAAAAGGGACTCTACAACAGGTCTGGCTAAAGCCCTATCGTTGTGGTTTGTGGTCAGATCAGTCATCCGAAGCCCCAACCAGAATGTATCTACACACTCAAAAGCAATTTCTGATGAAATTTCTTCCAAAACTAACACTTAAATCAGGTATTAAAGAGCAAATTATTTATAATGTAAAAACATTGTTTCTGAAAATAACACTCTCCTTATTTGGGAATATGAAGACTTTGGATGAATTATAAAAAATATGAACAATGATCCAACTCCATTACTCCTTAGTACAGTACCAATTTTCTACAGCAAAGGAATGAATTAGTAATAGAAAATTAGAAATGTGCAGCCAACCTATGGCCTGTCTTTTAGATTATTTTTGACAAAACATTTTTTTACTGGAAAATGCCAGTTGCAAAATTTTGACATTTTCTCAGTGGTTTGTCACGTGTAGTGTATCTTTTACCAAAAACAAAAAGGCTTTTCAGGACCAAAAATAGAACTATAAAACCTGTCCTGCAAAAATGTAGGAATGTAGGAATTAGACCATACGGATTGTCCATTCAGGATATGGTTTAGAATTCCAATTCAAGCAAAATACAAATTCTTCTGTTGAGGATCTACTCCATCTTGAGTGTATGCCCATGTAAGTATTCTTTGCCAATGTAAGTAGAGACCAAAGGTGGAATTACTGTTTCTAAAAAACCCTACAAATTCTTTCAGTTTTCTGACGGGGCACAAAACAAAATCAAACCTTTCCAATTTAGGATTATAGTTTTTTTAGTCATCTTTATCACATACCTCCCAATAGGGATTTATCTTAATAGCAGACTAGTCCTTTTGAGGATCCTGTTCACTTCTTGAAGAGGGTTTGCTTTCTCAGAGTCAGTTGAGTCTGAACTTCAGCACCTGCAAATCTGCTTTCTCCAGGAATTTGTCATTCTGTGGTAACTGATGGATATTTCAATTTAAATTGAGCTCTTAAATTTGACTCATTTTTAGGTAAATACACAGTGCAAGATAAATAAATACATAAATAAATTCTGTCAGCCTGGCTTAGCGTTGTTTAATTTACAAATTAACTTTCTCTCTGTGTGCATGTGCTGGAGGCCAAGATTTTGGAGAAATCAAGGCAATTTCTACCTATGAGAAAATTATCTCATCTATTTTAGATACCTCTGAGGCTCATTCTGGGGAATTTCTGACATAAATAAAGGCTCTCCGTAAGTCCATCAAAACAAACTGAAGCAGTAAGCACTGAAACAATCTTTTTGAACCTCTGTGCTCAACACTGAGGGCAGTCAAAGTGGTTTCAGGCAGCAGTGTATTCCCAGAGGCCAAAACAGTTAAAAGAAACCAAGCCTTTCTGCCAGTATGCCCCAGTTGGCTGATTAGCAGCCACATAGTCTGCTTTTGTGCTTCTATCATTTCATCTCACAGAGTGTTTTCTGAAGGTGCTGGTCAGTGTTTACTTGTACATTGTGACACTTAGAAAGCATTTCTTTTGCAGGGAGATAATTGTCTATAAATCCCAACTAAATAGTAGGCAAAGAGATTTCTGATAAGCACCTAACAAATTATTTAAGAGATTCCCAGGATCACGTTTAAAAATTCAAAGACTACTGTCACTCTGTGTTTCACATGGCCAGACACAGTTTGGCATAATAAAGCAACTCTGAGAATCTCTTAATCTTTACCTGACAGAATTCAACATGTCTCTGTAAGTATTATGATTATTATTTACAGAACATGATGGACATGTGTGCTAGATTCATATACATCTGCGAACAAGTACAGCGTGTCCATGCTTCATGGATATTGCATTCTGTGAAGGAAAGAGAGAGCTTTTTTGTTTCAGCCTTGTGTAAGGGCTGGCATGTTTCAGCAGCACTCCAGGAGAAGCCCTGGAGGAGCAGTGATGGAACACTGAGTCAGAGAATTCCCATCTCCTCTCTGTCCCAAGGGAGTAATTTGTTTTAGTTCTTCACTGATTGCAATTAATTTTCCTTCTCCACCCACTTCCTACTAACCTGCCTGCCCAGTGCACAGGTATCAGAGGACTGGGCTCTCAATACATTCCCACTGCCTGCTGCTCACCTGTGGATGTTCTCACATATGTGCATGACATCCCCTATGAGAAATGTCAGCAATAGATTGTAAGGAGGCTATCAGTGGAACCAAAATAGAAAACATAAGACACTAATGGCAAGAAAGGACATATTTCACATTTAGAGAATTAGCACTCCAAATGCTCATGCCAGATCAAGAAAAAAACACTCACAGGGGGCATCCTTTCATGGAAGGAAAGGAATGTCTCTAATGAGATGACATTATACCCATTTTCCAGATGCAGTTCGGTTGCCTGAACTTTCAGGAAGCCTTGGGGTATATACGCAAAAGTGCACAAGTAACAGCTCTTATCTTTTCTTTGGTTGGAAATGCAGATACAAAGGATGTAGGACCCACAGAACTATGGACCTGCTAGTCCCTGATAGTCTGACTTCAGTGCCAGAAAAGGTCACGGAGTAGATCATCTTGAGTGCCATTATGCAGCAGGTGCAGGGCAACCAGCTGATCAAGCCTAGTTAGAATGGGTTCATGAAGGGTAGGCCTGCTCAACAAACCTGATCTCCTTCTATGACAAGGTGACCCACTTACTAGTTCCAGGAATCCCTTGATCCAAATCCCTCTGATATTAACTGTTACCTAATATCCCCTCTTGGGTCTATTCCTATGTTGTTTATCAATATTTAGGAGGGACGTTCTTCCAGAATACCTTTTAAACTTCTGTGGTTTAATAACATCACAGGAGATTGGTCACAGATGCAGTAAAATGACTCATCCCCAAACCCTTTGGTTAACTTTAGAATCATGGGAAAGTCAGTAACAGACCTGGTTGTCTAGTCCTGGGCACAGCGAAGGAGACAATCTGTACACAATAATGACTCTGGGGTCAATATCAGGATGGTGTCCAAAAACTGAAAACACATGAATGACAGCACAGGAAGAGGATACCATTTGCAAGGCTAACTTCTATTCTCTAAATTAGCATAGTAAAGGCTATAGAAAGGAAAAAGAATCCAGTATTTTAGGAAATTATTTATGAAATATAGTTAGGCCTTCAATTGGGAATAGGGCTGGGCAAAACGTTAGTGGTTCTTTGTTCTTGCAGCTGGCCTGTCAAATTACACAGAGCCAGCACAGTAAATAATACTACTATTGTCTGCCTGTGTCAGAGACAGACAGAAGGTACATTTGGACTTGGTCCAAACACCACAAGGGCCACTCATAGCCACAGTGTCCAATTACTGCTTGCTTGACTATAAAATGCACTTTTTTTTTTTTGCTGAGCTAATTTAAGAATGGCATCTTTTAATGGGGATTGTATTAAAAGGGGACTGCTGCTCCAGCTTTTGCCTGGAAAAGAAAAAAAAAAAAAAAATGTTATGCACTGTACAGGAAGCAACAAACACATGCACAGTGAAAATAATCAGAGTATGATAACATTAGCACAGCAATAACAGCAGTGATAGTGAGGTCAGTGCTCTGCAAAGGAAAAAAAGATAAAACCATTCTTAGAACAGCCCGGTGCAAATGATGAAACAAGGAAACAAGTGGATCCACTCAGTCTCTGCAAATATGTGTATGTTGCACAACTTCTAGCCTTTGAAAGAATCATTGACTACAACGTTCCCACTCTTTGCACAGACACTTTTCTTCAGATTTCAGTCGCACACATTTTCTCTGTCATTGCTAAATGCATGCTGAGCATTAAACTCTGTGATCCGTTTTAAAAATGAACAAAATTTGTTTGTATTAGAAATATTTTTTTATAAAAATGTGTTAATAGAAGATTATTCATTCAGAAGGAAGATTTCATGGGATTAGGGAAGAAGAAACTTCCCTCCCCCCTACAGTAAATGCTTTGATTTTCTTTGCCTATCTATTAGCTAGAGATAAATTTAGGTCTCCTGTTTAGAGCAATCTGCCTACAGTGCACAAGAGATCAGTAGTTGTCAATGATCTATGAAGACTTACTGTGTTTCTCTCCTCTGCCATGCTGACAAGGTGTTAATTTCTTTCTTGGAATAGCAAGCAAAAAAGAAAAAAAGAAAAAAAAAAAAAAAAGAGAAAGAAAAGCAAACTGATAAATTTAGGCAAAACTCATGCAAGGACCACACAGTTTTTTAAGGCTTCTTGATACCACCATTCCATCATAGAAGTCTTACAAGTCTTGCATAACAACAATCAATAACAGAATGTGCCTATTCTGTAACTTAAAACTCTCGTTCTGTTCAACAGTTTTCAAATACACACATGCACACACAATGAGCAAAATTATTTTCACTCACAGTTATAGAAGGGTTTTAAAGTATGTACCACAGGTACAGAAATATTATGAATCAAAATGTTAAAGCCTTCATAAGCTCTATGTAGGTGAGTTCGTTCTCCTTTTTTATCTTTGGATGTCTTGCAGAGTGCTTCATTTGGAGAAAGACCTAAAAGCCACAATGGGTATCAAAAAAGGGATAAAAGGGTAAACCTGTCTGCTTATATTTGCCATTCTTCGACATGGAGAACACAGCAAGCATTCTGTCAAGGAAAATGAGGATATTCTTTTTTACTTCTTTGAATCCTCAGAAGATGCATCTTCTTTCTAATAGAAAGGAAGTATCTCAATACTTAAGTCAAAATAGCAAACTTTTCAAAGGCCAGAAACTTGGAGCTGGTCATGCGACTTGCGAATTTTATGCTATAGGACTGTTTGATATGGCATAAAACAGAAAGAACTTGAAAAATTTCATCTTCAGAATGATATATATGGACAGTCTTTTCTCCACAAAGCAACCTTCAATTATTAACAGCAGGACTTATGCTGAGCAGAGTGAAAAAATCTTCCTACTATCTAGAGTGAAGCTCCCTCCAACAGTCATGGTTGATTCTCTTCCTCTTATACAGAGACATTAATTCTTCTACAGCACACACAAAACTATTCACATAGGTGGAAGTCTTCACCTACAGAGAAATATTCACATGCACACTGTTAAAATCAGGTTAAAGATGTCCTTTACCCAGACATGAAATAAAAAGAGAAAGATATTCAATGTTAAAGCACCTGCTTGTTTCTTAATTCATGCTTTTACAAGAAAACATATTGGTCTCTGAGTTACATAAGCTAACTTATAACACCAAGACATTTGTGATGCTGTGAGTACAGAGATTAGTACAGGATAGTATCTTCACAAGTGAGGTTAAGAGAATTACTCGCATGCAACTAGCTGAGAATTCAGCCTTCAAGATTACCTGAGAAGTTAGTTTGTCCTCATATTTCATGTCTTTATGGGCTTAAGAAAAAAAAAAGGATCATTTTGTTCTTCAGACATAATATTCAACAATTCCTACTATGGACTGTCTGATAATGTAAATGCCCCTCAGTATGTACCAAGTCCATGTTCTATAATGTCAAAGACTATGGTACCACAGGGGCTCCTTAGTATGCAAATTATTGACACAATAGAACATAGCAACTCTTTTGAAATCGTTATGTTTTATTGTGTCAGGGTCTCGTCGAGGACTCTTTAATTTAAGGATTCTTGAGAAGATAAAATCTAATAGCTCCTCTGGAGCTATAAAGGTCTCTGATGTCATTGGGTATTTGGACACCCTTTATTATAGTATAAGGATTATTAATACACTGACTGTAATGATTTTGTGACTCCTTTGTGATCCGTTATGACTATCTAGAATTTCATAAGGCTAGTCATCTCCATGGCATGTGAGTCTCCACCACAAATGTAAATCAAAACATTAGTTTTGCTTTTCTTTCCTTCTTCCATTCTGCCTGTAAGAATACACCATCAAAAAAAAAAAAAAAAAAAAAAGAGAGAGAGACATAGGAAAGCATATAAATTGGTGTTTTGAAACATTTTACAAGAATTTGAGTCAGGCAGCCTCCCATTTAGTTTTGAGAGACTGTGGTGGTAGAACATATTTCATATGGTGGTGCCGGTGGAAATTTGCCCAGTGTAACACTCTTCCCAGGCACAGAAACTTCACTCTCTAATTCTTTTTATGGAAATTACTTGCAGTATTGTCTGGGTGTCCATGTCTGTACATGTCAACATGAATGTTTTACTACTATTAACTGCAAGTTTCCCTCCAGATCAGACACCAAAAAGAGTAATAACTAAAAAAGGAAAACCAAATAGAGCAATTTGCATTTCAGGATGGTGATCTGCCTCAAAACCAGAAGCTCTGAACTCTGTTCCACCTCACAAGCTCTAGAAGTCCTTGTGGCGTTTCACAGTGAATGTGGAATTTGCATAGCTATGGACTCACAACCCTTGCTTTACTCTATCTTAAATGTCATTGGGACCAATACTCAGATGAGAGCCAGGATTATTAGGATTTAAATGTGTTACATGCAAAAGTGGGAAGGTGCAGGAATTTCTACAGCAGCTAGAGAGTGAGTCTTCATGATGTGTGACAACAGAGTCTTTGCCATTTCTCAGCTGGAGACATATAGGGCAGGATTTTTTCATTAGTCTGTAAGTGGACCCGTATGTCTAGAAAGCTCTTTTTTGCTTTTTCATTATTGTTGTCCTTTGCTTAGCATATGCTCCGAAATTATGTGTTTTTTAAGATGTAATTTATATAAAATAAGTTCCATTTTGTGATGATTTCTTTACTATTTAACCAGGATGCCACGTGAAAACACACAGACGCTGCTAGATATTATTTACATAATACTGAGCAAGCCCTTTGTTCTTTATGCCATGTGAACAGACATTCCAAAAGACAACTTCAATGGGACAAATGGAGGATGCAGTATTAGCTAGCAAAACAAGAGATGGCTGGAACACATGAACAACTTCCTTGACTTCATGGCCTCAATCATCATAGAAAATGCCTCTCACAAAGGAACTTGAAACAGGGCAATGTGAACATCTGAAACACATTAACTAGGTGGGAATGGCACCAGGACGGATTTATTTTCAAGTTAAAATAGTGACTGATGGAGGTGATATACTAGGCCAGATATAACATCCCAAAAGAGAAAGCCAGGAGGTAAAGAGAGCTAAGAGTATGTTTTAAGGTTATGAGAAACACTGAATGCAGGGAAAATAATTGACAGGATCCAAAGAGAGAAAGAAGATGGTCAGTGTATTAATCCTAGAAATCATTTCTGAGGAGTGTTTTATGTCAATATAATCCTTCCAAGATTTAATCTGCCAAAGACAGAGATGTGTATGCTGCATTAAATCAGAATGCAAAACAATAGGAGCATGACTGAGAGTTTTACAGTGTCAGCTGCAAGAAGAGGTTATAATTTGCAGACATCATGCAACAAGTGTTTGCAAGATTTGAAACATACAGATAGAGGTCGTGTTCACTGTTTTCTGCATCAGCCCTTCATGGACCAGAGAGAGATTGGAGAAGGTGCTAAACTGAACCCTTTTTGAGTGATCTGCAAAACCAGTAGTTAAAAACTGCCAAATCCCTTTTGCCTTGTACTGAGAGTCCAAGAGGAGAGTTAACAGCTTCTTCTCAGGAACTGCTGTATTACAGTCACTTTGGAAAGGAAAGAGCTTAGACATTCATTGTGATTTCAAAGTGAAGACGCTTTTCAGCTGATAGCTGAAGTACACAAGCAAATCTCTATCTCATCAATATATGATAGGAACTGCCAGCATTTCCTGTAAACATTTCTCAGCATAGGTGCTAAACCACTTCCATTTATATCACATCCACTTATATGTGCATAGTGTACACTGAAAAGCATTAGGAAGTGTTCAGTTGTATAGTAGGCTAAAAGAAGTAATATTTTAATGAAAATGGGTAAAATTCCTTTAAATATTTTTCCAGGCCATTTAGTAGCACTCAGAGTGGTGTATATTTGGAAAACTTCCAGAGCAACAGTATGTACACACTGCCAGTGGTTTAATGGCCATGTAATCCTTACTTCATTTGCAAAGGTCAACAGATAGTTTTATGCTTTTTTAAACACTCGATGTATATTATGTGCATATATATTTAGATTCCGTGTATTTGCTTCAAAGTTTTCTACTTTCCATGTATTGCCAAATATGTCTTGCATAACTGAAGCAAATGCTAGTGTAACCTGCCTCTTCTTTGTCAGAGGAGCAACAGTCCTTATGACCAGTTCTATATAGACTCAAATTCTACATGTTTGCTCAGGAGATGTAAGAGCCAGTTTCAGAACCAGGACACTTTAAAAGACAGCTCTATTTTCAGGACCATCTCCAGTTAAATAGATTCAGATTTTACAAGACTACTTCATTTTAGTTTGTATTGACACTTATGGGTTTAAACTGGCAGAGGGAAGATTTAGACTAGATGTTAGGAGGAAGTTCTTTACAGTAAGGGTGGTGAGGCACTGGAACAGGTTGCCCAGGGAGGTTGTGGCTGCTCCCTCCCTGGAGGTGTTCAAGGCCAGGTTGGAGGAGGCCTTGATGACCTGTACTAGTGGGAGGTGTCCCTGCCTATGGCAGGGGGTTGGAACTAGATGATCCTTGAGGTCTCCTTCCAACCTTACCATTCTATGATTCTATGATTCTTTTTTCTTTTTTTCTTTTTCTTGTTGAAATATGTAACTTTTTTCAAGATCCACAGAATCAGTGAGCGATAATCCTGCTTTTTCTTACTTTATTATGACAAAACATCCTTTAGCTGAGTGATCAACATCTGCTTCCTCTCAACCTGTGCTTAGTTTGATTAAAAGTATGTTTTAATGTCAATTGAAAAACTGAAAAGAATCTTGTATAATCATATTGTGTGTTGCAGAGAAGCAAAACTTGAGGCTATTTGTTGAAATAACATTACTTCTTAGTAGTTTTGGTTTGGGTCATGTATCTTTTTCCACTCCAATATTTTATTCCTTTGGCTTAGTCTGAACACTAGGATAATATATAGCCATCGAGCTTGTCAACAATCCAGGTAATAACTTAAATGAAGAGTGGATGAACCAATCACATCTAAAGCAAACTATTCCAGTGCCCGACTCTTTTTTTCTATCCTGCTACTCTTCAGCTTCTGTGTAAGTACATAGAATTTGAAGGGATTTTCTAGATATTTATATCTGATCCTCTTGAACAATTTTTTTCCATTTGTGGTTATATTTTCTGGTTCTTTCAACACAAAACCAAACCAAACCAAACAAACAAACAAACACCAAAAAAACACCACCATGCTGGCAAATAGTCCAAGTATGCTTCCATTCCAAACAGACAAAGAGAGGACAAAATTATTCTAGATGCTGAAATATATGTGATTTTTCTACAGAAATGTGGTAAGTTGCTGTAGGTTCAAAGACCTTTTGACATTATACTCACATTGTGCCTGAGTCAAGACTAATATTTTCAACTCCAGATTGTATTTGGAAGCCATGGCAAATAAATTTCGTCATTCAGTTCAGCAGTACAAAACTCACAGGCTTATAGAATACAAGGTTGGAAGGAATTGAAAGGATCATATGATGCAACCTTTTTTGGCAAAAACTAGTCTAGATGAAGTAGCTCAGCACCCTGTCCAGCTGAATCTTAAAAATGTCCAGTGTTAGGGAACCCAGTGGCTGATCTCATTGTGAAAAATTTTCCTCTTGTATCCATTTAGGATGGCCTCATGAGTAACTTGTATCCATTACCACTCATCTTTTCCACATGACTTCTTATAAATACAGAGTGCCCATCTTCTCTGTAGCTACCATTTAAATACTGGAACATGGTTACAAAGTCTCCCCTAATCTCTCTTTTCTTAAGGGTGAGCAAACTCTGATTAAGATCATCATGTTATTAAGGTTCATCATATCTAATATGAATTTCTTCAGTGTAATCATTTCTGCCTAAGCTGGCTATGTAGACAGTCTTCATAGTCAACAGAGAAAAATCAACATTTGTAAGGTACAATTATTTGCTTTCTTTTAAAACCAGACCTGAGAAATGGTACAGTAAAACTATGTCTTTCTCTGTTACATGTAAGGGATCCTGGACTAACTAGTTCAGATTTGGATATCATAGAATCATAGAATCATAGAATGATAAGGTTGGAAGGGACCTCAAGGATCATCTAGTTCCAACCCCCTGTCATAGGCAGAGACACCTCCCACTAGTACAGGTCACTCAAAGCCTCGTCCAATCTGGCCTTGAACACCTCCAGGGANTCTTTTTAAAGAACTGTAGCGAGTGAAAAATCTCCACCATGGACCTTGTAGGCAAGATAAGGGGAACTCTAACCAAGCCATTCCCTCCAGTGTTTTTTCCCTAAATATATTAAAGATGTTAGATGTTTCAAAACAGTTATGTCTTCTGTTTGTTGGCAAAACAAGAAACAGCTTTATAGTATTACCAGTTTCTAGTGATATATTTTTCTTATAATATGTTTATTATTCTATTCAACAAAATATTTTGAATCAACTTCAAGTCAACTCTACCTTCTCTGTTGGTCATGCAATCTTCTCTCATTTGATCATACAATCATAGAATTATAGGATCATAGAATCACTTAAGTTGGAAAAGACCCTTAAGATCATAGAATCTAACCACAAACCTAACACTGCCAAGACCTCCACTAAACCATGTCTTTAAGTGCCACATCTACATGCCTTTTACATTCTTCCAGGGATGTTGACTCAACCATGCTTGATAACACTTTCAGTGAACCTTTTTTTTTTTACCTGATACCCAATCTAAGCCTCCCTTGGAACAAGCTGAGGTCATTTCCTCTTGTCCTGTTACTTCTTACTTGTGAAAAGAGACTGACCTCCACCTCACCACAACCTCATTTCAGGCAGTTGTAGAGGGTGATAAGGTCTCCCCTCAGACTTCTTTTCTCTGCTGCTGACATAACAGAAGTCTATTGTAATGCTCCTGCTCACTCCAAGTTTCATGTGAACAAAGACATTCCTGGTGAAAATCAACCAAGAGACCCACTATTCTTTTGAAAGCTACAGATACTCTGGAGATGGTCTACTGCATAAATGCTTTATTTTGACCTTGCTCAATCTCTGCTGAAAACGTCACATTAACTTTCACAGGATTGTCATAAGGCTCTTTACTACCACTGTCATATATCAGCTCCAGGGGAGGGGCGAGGGAGAGGGCGAGGGAGAGGGAGGGGGANAGAGGAGAGGAGAGGAGAGGAGAGGAGAGGATCATCACCCTACACATTGTGCATCCTCTACTACCCACATATTCATACCTTGAGGGATGTGCGCCATGCACAAAAATGAATCATCAAGAAGCCTTTCTTTTCTAGCAATGACACCAAATGTCCCAGAGAATAGAGATCAGGTAATTATATAGTCACCTGTTATTTAAGTGTTTGTTTTGTTTTTTTTAATTAGTACATTGATTAATAAAAAATATTTTTATAATCCATTTTATAATATACTTTGATTGAATTAACTGTGAATAACATTAAAAGAAAATAATGAACAAACAACGGAAGATATGAGCAAGGAAATGAAAAGCACTCAGCCTTACTACATGACAGCATATTGCCTTTGCAGGAACAAAGCCAACTAACAGATATCCTATAAAGTATCTCATCAATGTAACATAGGTCCCATTAACTCATTTTTCTTCAGTTCTTTGTTTCTGATGATAACATAGGTTGCTGAGTCATGGCATGCCTCTTTTCCCAAATCTATGAAGTCTCACAACTGCCAATGTCAGCTGCCAACTCTCTTTGTTCCTGGCTAATTCTTTCAATCCATAGATTACTTTTATCTTGCCAATTACTTTTTGCTCTCATAAGATTGCATCTTTAAAACATAGCATGTCAGATACAAGCAAACAAAAGGTCTTCAGTTTTGTAAAATACTTCCGTGATGGGGGCTTTTTGAATCAGTTAATATAGTTTCATCAAGTAATCCATGAAAGCAACAAAAGTGTTCACAAATTTCAACCAAATCCACTTTGTTGATGCCAGGTAAGCCCTATGAAGTGAGATCAGATCCCCTTTGCAAACACAGTAGAAAAGTTCTTGCCGCAAAGATTTTTTCAGTCTATATAGGCTGTGCAGGCAAAGGATGAAGATGGGAACAGTAGCACTGTGGTGTGCTCAGATATACAATAGGCTGCAGCAGATCTGCCAACAGATTTAAGATTTCTGCTCCTGTATTCATAACCTTGACCAGGTTGGCTCAGGAATACTGTTATCTCACAATGAACTACAAAAAATACCTGGTGATGTAATACTGAGATTTAATGCCAAACATGCCTCTGGTGAGAGTCCAGACTCACACACATGAGCAACATGAGTTTCACATGGTCACAGCCATTTTCACTTTAGGGGGAAAAAAACAGCATTACAGACTTTATCCTTTTAGCATTCAGCCCTTATAGCTTATTTATAAACGGCTGCTGAATCTCAAAATGACACTTGGAGCTCGGAGTACCAGTAGCAAGCAGAGATTTGCTTGCAAATAAAGCAAATTGATTCCTAGGGGGTTCTCTTTGAGCACTGTATAAGTCAGTCTTGTTATGTGGCAAAAAAGCTTGCATATTTACTTAAAAGTGCTTAACTCCATATGTCCACACTTCATCAGATTGCAGTTCAAGAGATTATAATTTTTTTCTGCCCAGCATGCAAGTCTTCATATAAGGACACAACTATATCAGGGGATTTTTTGTTCTTCATAAAACATATGACAATGCAATCTAAAAAATGACAGATGTTTTTAATTTTGTATTAAAGTTGCTTTATGCAAACCCTGACACCTCCCACTCTGAGACCTACAGTCTTACTGCACATATTCTCAAGTTAAATTCATTAGGCACTTTTTCAGACACAACTTTATATGAAACAAATGTATTATAACCTAGTCTTAAATTTGCAGTCGTGCATTGCAATTAGTGTTACCTTTTCTGTTTTAAAATGACTGCAAGATATATTTCTGCAAAGCACTTGTGCAACATGAAGTCCTAAGAATGAAGTCTATAAAGTTCTAAAAAAGAACCAAGAAAGGGATTTGCAGGCTGAGAAAGTAACCAGTCAGCTTGAGCTCACTTGTATCAAATAGTGATTTGAAGGCTGAAAATGCAAATTAAATTGGGTGGTGTTCCTTGCAAGTAAATTTTTTTTTTCATTTGCTTCCTTCCATTATTTGGCTTAACAAGTTGGTTTTGTTAGCCAGAAAAAAAATACTAGAATTCATTAAGGAAGTTCAAAAATAATTCCAAATTCTGAAACAGAGAAAGGTGCATCCCTGTATCTGAGCCGTGCACCATCAGCTCCCACTGGTTCCAGGAGGTGCTCAGAATCAGGAAGGAGATAATCATCATCTCTCACAAATGGGATCTTTTTCACTGGAACACTGAGATTGGCTTTCAAGGAGTCAAACTCTCCACCCAGTTTACTCTCTGAATTCAGCCTACGGCTTCATCTAGAGTGGTTATTCCAAACTCAGCACAGGAGGATAAAGCCTCTCTTTTTCTTATTTCCCCTGTTAAATGCTCCTGTGTACTTTTCCCAGACTAAACAAGCAACCCTGGCCTGCAGCCATTTACTCTCACACAAACAATTAACTTAAAGCATGTGTCCTAACATGAAATCTGGCTCCACAACAACCTAACATTCCTATGGGAAACAGCCCAAATTAATAACAGCCTTCTTTCTGCAATACCTGAAGTGCCCTCTCTTAAGAGAGAGAGATAAGAATGCCTCTTTTTTTTTGTTTGTTTGTTTGTTTGTTTTTCCCTTTAAACTAAAACAATTGATTTTTGGCCTAGAATGGTCTCCCACAGAATAGACTGTAATGAATACAGTCAACATCCACATTCCTGTGTCTTATTAGTGTTTTTTGAAGGAAAACATGAGACTTAAAGTGCTAATCTGATTTTCAATGTAATCGCTCATTTTTACGCGCACTTACTAGTCAGTACTTCGTCTTGACTCTGTCCAAAAGGGATGAAAATGCATTGTGTTAATTACCCCACTTCCTTCATTGCTTGATTCAAATCCTTTTGCCATTACAAATCATATTAAAGTAGAGGGGGGGTGAAAATGCATTTCTTCCCATTACTTTGAAAACAATTTCAAAATTATTTTGTTTCTCTAAACAAGTCTGCTGGCCTAACCAGATCAGTGGTCTCTACCATGAGATGAGCAAAAAGCCAATATCTGCATATCTTTTATTGAGACAGGTCTTCTCTTTCTGAGCACTCATGGTTGCACTTGAAATCTCTGATTAATTTATAGCTCAAAAAACTTTGGAATGACATTCATGTCAGAGAATGCCTGTGCTCTTCAACCTAAGCTCTAAGCTCTTTTTATTCTTCATTAAAACAAAGACTACAGATACAAGGGACTCTTCTCCCTTCAGCCATCTTCAAAGCTCTTTGTGCAACATCAGCACCTTCTTCTTCCATGTTTCTTCTGAAAACAAAATGTCCTTTGCACTCACCACAGACAAATTTGGATTTGTACCATTGTACAATGGTTGCTCTTAATGTTGCTCTTCATAAAGCCTAGAAATGACCTCAGGATAGGGCAGTAAGAATGGGTAATTTCCCATTTACTAGTTGAACATGGTCTTCATGTTTTTCTTTTTTCACCTATTAGCAATGAAACTCTTGCTTTTGGTTTGTTGAGGTAAGGAGCACTTAAGACCTCAGGACATGCTTCCATAAATTGTGGACTGGATTTTCTTTGTCCTTCTCTTAATTCTGATAATTTCAAAACCTCACAATATTCACAAAACTTGCACTGTGATGAAACTTTATGAATGATGTTCACTCATATTTGTAAGACAGGTGATGATTTAAAAAAAAAAAAAAAAAAAAAGCAAAAGCACCTGGAAGTCTCTACTAGGTGCTGGGGCACACACACACTTCCCTTTCTACATATTCCACTATTTGCCATTCCACCATGACTCATCAGTCATGTCATGAAAGGCAATTCTCTTTCCTTAGGTAGAGGGGGACAAAAGGTAGATGTTGGGGTGGGAATATATCAGGAGCTCTCATCATCTATAACTGGACCTAAGCTCACAATCTAATAGGGAGGAAAATTTGCTTGTGAACCAAGACATTGCTCAGGGTAAGCAAGACAGATAATGAAGACTTTAACTATGGACATCAAAGTAGTTCAAAATAAGATGGGTCATGTAACTCGGTCACAAGAACAGATGGAAAAATTGCACTTAATCTTAGGTTTCTTGTTCAGAATTATTCAGGTAAATTCCAGAAAAATCAGAAGAGCTCTGCAACATGAAAGTTTCTAATTCGGCCTTTTGTTTCAAGTGTTACTGCTGCAAAGTTACAATAAAGATGTAATAACTACAACATCCTTGATGATGTTAATTCAGTGCCATGAACTTTAAGATTTTTACCTCAATTTCAATGTTCCACTATATGTAATCCACAAAATATTGTGCATTTCTATACACCAAATAGACGCTGCTCTTCCAGCCTTTGGCTTTGTGTCTCCTAATGCTTTTAATTTACCCATACAACCTTAAGTTCACATTCCCATATATATATAGATATATAGATATAGATATATATATATCTTTAATTCAATATATTAAAATCCTGCTCCAGGCTTCTCCTGTGATCATCCTCTTCCCATTTATCTTTCAGACAGCAATAAAAATATGTAAATATTAAGCCACAAAAAGTGTATTATTGTAATGTTAAGGATGTGACTAACACCCACAAAACGCCAGAGGTTTCAAAGTCAAGGCTGCAAGTTGAGTCTGACTCTTTCAACACTCATGTTAAGTAAAATTCAATTTAAAAAGCTCTGATGAGTTGGAGATAAGATTATTTTACTACCACTACTACCTGTAATAGTTGAGTTATGGGACTGCTTGCAACATCAGCAGTGTCCATACATCATGGGCCAGAACCACAGTTTCAGGTGAAATGAACAGAGCCTAGGTTTGAGAGAAGGTGCAAAAAGGTTCACTAGCCACTACTGCATATTTTTCTGTATGATTCTGCGATCTCCGAGCCTGGAGTCAGCTCCTTGGCACAGTAGAAAACAGCTTAAGGCCACTCCAATTTACACCAGTTGCTAAAAAAGCAGAGAAAACAGAAGGATCAGTAGTGGGTAGATGACAGCTAGCAGTATTGCTAAAAATATCTGTAGATAATTAAAACCATACCACTGGTGAAAATACATTGTTTCATTTATTCTTGGAAGAATCACCAGTATAAGAGGTTAGCACTTATCTATTGTTTACGACTTACTACAAACTACCCTCTTCATTGGAGGGAAAGCTTTGCAGAATCAAAGTGAAGATAGTAAGTTGCTGCTTTTTATCAGACATCTTTGAAAACCAGCCCCCAAAGTTCTAATTAACTAACATTAGTGGTTTAGTACCCCTTGGAGCAAACAGTATCAGATCTGAATTGCAAACGGGCATATCTGTGCCCCAAACCTGTGTCCAATGTCTGATAAAGAGTGTAGTTGTAAAGACAATATTAATTAAAGTAAGATACTTGTTTTATGTAGTTCTCCTGTTTTATGCATGCTTAGTGAGAACCAAACTTGACTATCCCCCAAAGGCCAAAGAAATTAGAAAAAAGCACAGAAAAGTGTATTTCAAGTAGGAAGACTTAACCCTCAATATTTTCCATTTACTTCAGACATATAAGCTGTGGAAGTACTTTTTGAGTATAGGAAAGCTGAGCCATAATGTAGAAATGAAATAACTAATTCAAAGCCACTCCACAGAAATCTATCTCATAGTCAGCAAATCATAGGTAGTACTAATTTCTGCTGTCACATATCGAAGGGTCTTGAAAATGGCTTTGCTTACGGGTGGGGAAATAGGCAGCAACATAGATCCATTCCCAGATAACAGAGTGTTCCTCTGTTTTCTGCTACCTCTCTCACAGCCTAAGAAACTTTCCATTAGCTGGGCCAATGGACTTGCAAGGAAGGACATAGAAATTACATACAGGCTTTATTTATCTATTTATAATTTGCTTATTTATTTTTACACTCCTTCATTTTCAGCAGGCAAAGTGGCATTCACATGCTCATTTTGTTAGGGAATTAGCATTTAAATGTGGAGACATAAATGTAGTGGCAACCAGATATGGACCAGTAACTATGTAATCACTCATCTCCACAAAGAAAATTACCAGAGAACTTCTGCTATTAACACTCAGATGCTACAGCTATAGACTTGTAAGTTATATCAAACAGAAGACTTACTCCATCAGTTGCAAAATAGAACATGTTCATTTGCCTTGAAATATAAACAAAATGCATGAGAGGGAGGAGTCAGTTTGCAATGACTTCTTTCAAATGCCCTCCCCAACAATCCCACACAATGTGCAATTATTGGCATTGTGGTGGTTTAATCTTGTCTGTTCTTAAACCACAATAAATGTCTTGGTCGTGACCTTAATGAAGCACACATTGCTGATTTTGATCTTATATTAACGTTTCACAAGTCAGGAGTTCCTCTTGATTTAAACTAGTATGTACAGAGATCAGAGTTAGACATACATCTAGAAATCTCTTATAGATCTTTCTAGGCATAATTCAGCACTGCAGAATGACACACAGGTTGTCTTTTGGTTTGAGTTTTGTTGGGGTTTTTTTTGTTTGTTTTTGGTTTGTTTTGTTGGTTTTTTTTCTTTTTTCCTCTGGCAACCATTGTGGTCTCCTTCATAAAAGGTTGTGAGAGGACATAGATTCAGACATGCTGGAATGTAGTCTAATCTCCTCATTTTGATCTTTAGAAAATAAAGATGTCTTTATTTACTTTTCTTTTTTATACACATTGTCTTTCAAAATATAAATACTTTAAAAGAAGGAGAGAGAGGTTGGAAATCGACAAAAAAGAAGACATTGTTTTAATTGTCTAATCAGCTCAACCTTTGGGAGAACAACTCTAACCTTTGGACAGATGCCAACAACTGCCATTTAGGTATTTACATCTGTTTATCCTCTCTGTCAAATGTCTTTTGTCTTAGGTTTGACATGGGAGTACAAATGTTCTGACCCCTACAAGCGGTTCTCAAACATTGGATAAAAGAGTTCTTTTCCCCTTTTCCAAAAGGATGAACACATACTTTTACCCTCCCTTATTCTCCTTTACCAGTTATACGCTTCTGAGGCAGTTGTTGACAAGACCTGCATAATTCAGTTTATGTGTGTGACTAGAATTTATCAAAGACTCTGCTGGACTTTGCAGCTAGCATGCATTAATTCTCTACAACTCTATCTCAAGTCTTCAGTATATGCTTTTACTTTGCAAATCATAACATCACGCTAACATTGCCACATGTAACATGCAAAACTTAGGCGTGTTTTTAGAGTTTAGATATGGATGGTTGTAAGAACTTAGAAGTCTCCCTGGAGGTAAAATCCATTTAAGTATGTATTCATAGAATTTCTTCTTTCTTTTTTTTTTTTTTTTTTTTAATTAGAAATCACTTTTGTTCACTGTGCCTGATTTTTCACATCCACGTGTAATTTTTCCTGCGCACAGATAGTAAGAGTGGAAGAAAATAATTATCGGAAATGGCAACCTTTAAAATCCCTCTCTTCCCTGGCATAAAAACGGGATTTTTCTCATTAGGTACACCGCCTTGCCACTAAAAAAGCCATCATTTAAGTATGCAAATAATCATAGCTGTATTGTGGTTTTCAAGAATGCCATGAATATCGTGTTTCAACACTGAATGTTTTCTTCGGGTTTGGTATGAAACACTGCAATAAAGTTCTCTCTTAGCTTTATAGAACCCAAAATGTTTGATGGTGTCTCTCTAAGATCAAATGTAAATTAAAGTCTGCGGAGGAAGTTCAAATGAAGCTTCCAGGTAGAACTGCAACATAAAAAGCTACAAGTTAATTGATAAACTCCAGGCAGAGAAAGAAGCCTTTAGGCTTGGCTTGGCTGTTCTGTCAATCTACAGCAATCCCAATTGTTGCTTGGCTTTAATCACGTCTTTAGGTGGAAGGAAAACTAGGAGGTCTCCCTGAGCTCTGCATCTTTCCTGGCTGCCTATGGAGGAACTATCAGGACTTCTATGGCCAGTAAGCCTCCCTTCTCTCTGTAGGAAGGAAAGAAACAAACTTCTGTTGATGGCAGACAAATGAAGTTTTTGCAGAGTTTGTCAAACTTTTCACAAAAATAAAGCTGCTGCCACTTGTCTCACCATTTTCATACCAAATTATATCCAGCTATGGCAATCACAAAAATTTATTCTTGGAGAAAGATTTTAAAAAAAAAAAAAAATCAGGGGCAACTGAAGGATATACTCCACAACACAGTAAGCCTCCTTTCTCAGAGAACAAGATCTAAGAACAAGTTCACAGCATTAAATTTAACTGCAAGCTTTGGTTTTTCTCCTGTTCAAATCCTGTATACAAGAGTTAACCTCAAGTCTTTTCCTTCTCTCCTAGATGCAATATTAATATTGAATTTTGTTGAAGATGTCAGTTGACAGCATTGGCTGGCCAAAATGCATAAAGTTGTTATCATGGAAGCATTGTTCTGAGTACAAGATCTTTAGGACAGGATATATTTTTTTTCCCCTGTGTGTCTGAAATAGTTCTTGTATAAAGAGCGTTAATGCCACCTATATGAGTAACATGGCTGCCTTCAGTTTCACTGTTAACAATTGCACTTAGAGAAAAAGTGGGAAGCTACAAGTGTTCACCCTAGATGACCCAATGCCCTAGAATGCTTTTGTGGTCCAGAGTAATATGGAATTTTCATTTTCCTGTTTGAGAGTCATTCTTTTCACCAGGCCATTATGAAAAACTAGAACTCTCAGAAGTCTAGAGCAATGTGTTGGAGTTTTGTTTGTTTTTTTCATTTGAAGTTGTTGCCAGGTAAGACAAGCTAATTGATTTGTGGAGTTGCTTTTGTCATTTAATAATTAGCAAGCACTCAGAAAATGTATTATTCAATTTTTTTTTAAACATAAATAATTAAGATGTAATAATGACTCTTTCATAAATAATATTTCATACTCTGTGAATACTTTCCAGGATTTCCTTACATCCTAAATCTACGCCTTGCTCCTAGCTAGTAAATGCCTTTTCTGCAGCACTCACTGAAAGCGGATGGGGTAAAGAGATCTCAGCTTCCTTCCTACTTAGATATCTGTGAAAATATCTTTAAGAGCTTCTCCCCTCCAAGTAGAAAATTAGGTTTTTTATGCAGCCAGATTCTTAGGCACACATATTATGCAACCAGAAGTTAAAAGCAGGATGCATCTGAAAGTGGGGGATTTTTTACATGTGAAACCATGTAAGCATCAAACACCTATAGTCTGGGGACCCCAAAGTTTACAGACTGTTGAAATGAGTGAGTACCAGAAATGACAGGGAATATTTCAATTAAATATTTTGTAGCTTTTTTGACCTATTTAGAGGTTAACATTATATAAAGATATAGCTAGGCAGAATTCCAGGAAAACATGTTCTTATTTTATCATTAAAAACATGTTCTTATTTTACCATTAAAAACCCAGTCCTGCGGACAATAACTGCTGGATATAGTCCATTGAACCTGAAATGATAGCCACCTTCACAGTGCAGTATTGGTGTAAATATATAGTGCTTCAGAGCAGTATAATAAAATTACAGTAAAAATTTAAACGACCCAAATCACTTTAATGATCTTAGTCCTGATTTATACTAATGTAAATATAAGGAAATCACAACTAGTTACTTTCTTGGAGCATTTGTGGTTGTAAACCCTTCGGAATTTATCTCTCTCTTTTCTGAAGTATAAAGCTGATTTAAAGCCAATGTAAATGTAATTTACATTAAGAAACTTTCCTCTGTCAGTCTTGTGTAAGCATATAATACCATAGATGTGAAGCACAAAAACTGTGAGCGCAAGCTTTACCATACTATGTCATGAACCAACGGTATAATTTTATTAAGTTGTCTCATTCTTATATTAAGAATTTATAAGAACTCTTCACTACCTAAAATGAAAAATAGAAGCAGTGGGTAGAATAGAGACTTACCCACTTATGAAAGTGCCTGAAACTCTAAAGGAAATGCTGAAGAACACTAGGGATCCATAAAAATCTCCCCAGAGAAATAGGAAGATAAGTACAGGGGACATTACAGGTTTCCTGCTGTGAGGAACAAAGACAGGATAAATGGTGAGAATATACCCAAGTAGAACCGAGAGCATTAAGGTTAGCAAGAACCAAAACCAGCAGATTAGATCATCATGGTTCTCAACCACATTAATGCTTTGCAGAAAACAACAGAAGGAGGCAGTGGAAAAGTTTGCCAATAATCTGGCATATTAACTGGATGATTGCAGTCTTGGTGCAGCTCTATCTAGCCCAATCAAATGGTTTCCTTCGTTGGTGCCAGCTACATTATCAAGTATATCAGTAACCATATCAGTTGTAACATGTACCGAATTGCTGAGATCAACAGAAACTCAGAGCTTGGAAAGAGTTAAAACGCGTGATTAGACACAGGGCCAAAATCAAAGGGCCTTCACCCATCCTACGGGTGGTGCTATCTCAAAGTATAATCACACCCTGGGGTGGCATAATGCTATTTATCAGCTAACTTGTCTATATTTGAGATGAGCAAGACAGAGACTTTTGTTTAGCATGCATTTAAATGCTGCCAAGCAAGAACTGCAGCTGTGACAACCGTCCTGTAAAGCTCTCAATCAGGGAAAAAGGAAAAAGAAAGGAATGAATCCATTAATAGAAGGTGGATGAAAACATGGGCACACAGGGTCAGTGCCCTCTCCCCCTTCATCGTAAAGAAACACATGACACTGAAGGAAGGTAAGAACAAGGGAGAGAAGTAATAAGAAGCATCGTAGGACTAAGTCTAATACTTCTGTTCATTTTTTTACGTCTGTGTTGATTTGTAGTGACAAAAGGGAAGGGAAGCTAAGCATTCAGACACCTTTACATTCTACCATAAAATATGCTTCTTGCTACCACTTAAATTGACTTTACAGTCAGGTCCAGCAACTTTCAGAAGTCCTGTTAAGGACATGCATTCAGAAATGGCTAGCAAGATCCCAAACCTCTCAAGTATCCCTTCAAAAAATTGCCTGAAAAGTGAATAATTAGAATAGATAAGGTTGGAAAATCAATATGTGTGAGGGATATTAATGAAAACTAGCCCTTTTTCTTATGCTCATTACATTAAAAAAAAATAAAAAAGAATGAAAAAGTTAGGGATCCAAAGCTCCTTACTTTGAACTAAAGGTAATATGCATAAAACCAACAAAAAATGACTTAAATTTCCATAGCATATCAGCATACTGTGCAATTTAATTCCAGAATAGGTCAGTAAGTCAAATGTGATAACTGGGTTATTTTAAAAGGCTGCATGTTTCATCACAACTAGCAACATTTGAAGCTATCTGAACTAAGGTAATGAAGATAGTCAAATCTCATGCTTCACTCTACAAAATTATTACCTATAGGAGTTGAGTAAGGATTTTTTACTCCATGTGCTAAGTGCATTGTTGGTAGTGATTTATTTCCTCACAAGGAGGAAGGTTCCCTTTTCCCCTGCTGCATTGGGTATTTCCTGTGTTGAGGATACCAGATCACTGTGCCAGGTATTTTGGCTTGGAAGGGAAATGCACAGTATGTGAATTTAAGCATTTTATCTCACAAATGAAGCAGATGAAGAGAGAATACACAGTTGGTTACAGCAAGTCAGCTGACAAGCACTAACTTGTTAAACTGTGTAACGCAATCGTATCCCATATTGTGCCTGTATCCTGAGGAGAGGGACGAATAGCTGAGCATGCTAAGATGCCATGAGGTAAAGCCAATGTATATTTCTTTTCCACAGCTTTTTGGATTTTCACAGACTGCCTACACTGTGCAAGCAAGCACTTTTGTCAATACTTTTTAAAAGTAAGCAACTATGTCATTTTGGAGTCTTCTTTTTCTTTCTCTCTGCTTCTCTCTTCTTATAAACATATTCACACACAAACACACTCACACACATGAAAAATGATGTTGAGATGAATCCTAAATAGCCATGTCTGTTTTTCAAGGCTGTATAATTTGGTCAATATTAAAACTCAGATGGAAATTCTCTTTTGCATTAATACTCTGAAAGCATTGAAAATTCTTTGTGCACATGTCCACAGCATCCACAGCTCCACAGACAGACAGAGGTAGGCTGAAAGAGCAATCAGGATACCATCTGTGTTTGGCAGAAGATCTCTAACCACTTTGCTGCTTTCTCTCTCTCATTTCTCTTAGTGTGAAGAGACGGAAGAACCCATGGAGATTCAGTGAGAATTTAAACAGAACATATTGAAGGCTGCACTGACAACTGTGGATTCAGAGATGAAAAATGATGTTGGAGCAGTAATGATACTGCGGATTCAGAAAGGATTTCTGAAGTGACTAGAGCAGGCACCAACTCAGCCTACTCTGCCCTTGCACCCCTATTTGTGCTCTTCTTTTTTATGCAAGATTTTACTGTTCACAGCTGCTGGTTGATGGAGAAACTCTTTAAAATACATGACAAAGAACATCTTATGTACCTTAAGGGTTTTTAATTCCTCTGCTTTCTGAAAATACACCCATTCTTTATGCACATTCACCTTTAAAATGGTGAGAACAAAATTTAGAATATAAAGAACAGTGGTTCTTTATCATGTTATCTGTCATGTTAGCATCACACATATGCAATCTCCACTTTTCCTGCAGTCTTGCAGAATTGATTGCATTTATAGAAAGTGGGCCATGCATTTTTGAGCATAGCACTTTCTCCTGGCCAGAAGGGTCTAGGTCTAGTTAGACACAAATCTACTTTTGTCACTGGAATGATGATCACAATCATTCCAGATGTGAATTTCATAGTCTGCCTAAGAAGGTATCTACTGAGCCATGGGAAATAGAAGAAAGATGGTAAGAGAGAAGACCTTATTTTCTTTATGGCCCTCTAGAGATGAACATGTCTGGCAGTCAGGATATAGGTGTTGAATTCAAAATACTTTTATCCAGAAAAGGCAATAGGAGGAAAAACATCCTTATTTTCCATATAGTTCATTTTTCTTCCACACTGCCAGAAACAGAGTATGACACCATATACTGAATTATTTAGCAAATATATCAAGTATGTATGGGTTTTGCCCAGCATTTGAGGGCTCAAAAAGATCAGAATTTTAAACAAAGAGACTTGCAACAAAACTGGGTCATGGTGCACCCATCACTTCAAACAGTTTTTGGATTATATGATTCAATTTGCCATTTTACTGGGAAATGCATAAGGTTTGTGTGATTATGGATTGAAATATTACTTAGTAAAAGAAGTGAGAAAACAGTAAGATCAAGCCAGATCTTGCTCTGCTTTCTCAGCAAAAATGTCAAATTCTAATTGCAGAAGTTTTTAATGGGCAATACTTTCTTATTTATTTATTAAAATAGTAAAGACAAGTTGAGATAGGCTCAAAAAAAAAAAAAACCCAGCAAAGCTCACAAAACTGACAATAAAAAAATCTCTTTATGTACTAGGGATATGGTCTTTACAGCCCAGAGTAATACTTTTTCTTTCCAAATAATTACTTTAATAACCTATGACATCAAAACTCCATACTACCCTCAAGGGAGGATGAGAAGGAGAGAGAAGACAGAAATTAACAGCTTTATTTTTTTAATACCTGTTTAAGTTTTCAGAATGGACAATTCTTGAATTTATCAGTTTGATTACAGTCCTTAATAGTCTAAACATCTTAACACTCAGGTGCTTTCTTTTACAATAAAACTAAGAGACACAACCCTGACCCAAAGATCACCACCTCTGTGAAATGAGATGGTTTAAAGTGAAAATTATTAAAAGAAATAAAGATTTATCAAACATAAATTTGAAAGTGATTTTTTTTTTCTTTTTGAGATCAATTAAAACATTAGAATCTGCATAACTCAAACACATACTGAGGGCAAAACTCTAAGGATGTAGCATGCACAAAGTATAACAAGTTTTAAGTGCCATTTCATTTTTATTGCATTAGTAAGTAGGTGGAGAATTATTAAAAGATGTTACACTTATTTGAAAAACTGACCTAAAAGGCTATCATCAGAAACTACAGAGAAATAAGTATTTTGAAAATATTCTCTTTATTTAAATGTCTATGTGGGAACTGAACTTGTTAAAAAACATTTTGGTTGCTTAGCAGATGCAAAGGCCAAAACTTTTACTGAAGTTTAACAAGAGAGTCTCTATGAAAATGGTCTGAATTGGTGGGTTTGAGTTTGACTCAGGAACACCCTACAGAACTTCCAAAAGAAAGGAGCTTAAGCTTCCCTTCTTTAGACTCCTCAGTAGTCCAGAAAGGCCCCAAAGTATTTGAACTATGAACCAAAACTAGTATGAAGAAGTTAGGAGTAAATGTCTGTTCTTACAAGGGATGAAGACCACCTGTGAAATTTTTCAGAAAATAGCACTGCTCAATGCATTCTTAGTAACCACAGGGGCAATAAAATGTGATATATGTAGATACACACAAAAGGAAGCACTGCCTTACAGTCATACCATTACTATTCAATGGAGGAAGTTTGTCTGTAAAATACTAAAGACAGTTCCATGAAAAATGTTATCTCAGTAGTCATCACAAAAGTAAATGAAGTGTTCAGAATCCTTAAAACAAGAGTGGAGAACAAAGAAGAAAATCTCATCATTCCACAGAAGAAATTCACTATTAGCCCAAGAATAAAATCTCATCATACCACAGCAGAAATCCACTATTAGCCTATTCCATGACAATAGAGTTCAGGTCCCATCTCATAAAAAATAGTACGTTACAATGGGAAAAGTTTCAGATGTAGGTGAGAAGGATTTCAACATGGAAGTGATTTTCTACAGGAATGACTGAGGAAGAGAGAATTTGATAAAGATCTACAAAATCCCAAGTGGCCTGGGTATCTTCCATTTCAAGTATTAAGTGTCTTTAAAGAAACCAGATGCTAAACAAATAACAGGAGATGTTTCCTTATGCAGCAGATATCGGCTCAGAGGAGATTCTTGCCAAACGAGGATGAGGAGCATTTGCAAGAGTTCCAGAGATAGATGAAAGATGTGCAGGCTACAAAACAGACAAACATCAGATTCAGGAAGTCCTTTAAGCTGAATGTGAGAGTATGTTTCATGAGCATGACAGAGGAAGATTATATATATTTACCATGTCTTCTCCTGATATGTTCTTCCATTTACACTTACAGTTGGTGTTCGAGAAAAGTCACTGGGCTGGATGAATGTCTAAACTGACCCAAAATGGAATCATAGAATCATAGAATGATAAGGTTGGAAGGGACCTCAAAGATCATCCAGTTCCAACCCCCTGCCATAGGAAGGGACACCTCCCACTAGTACAGGTCACTGAAGGCCTCATCCAACCTGGCCTTGAACACCTCCAGGGAGGGAGCAGCCACAACCTCCCTGGGCAACCTGTTCCAGTGTTTCACCACCCTCACTGGAAAGAACTTCCTCCTAACATCTAGTCTAAATCTTCCCTCTGCCAGTTTAAACCCATTGCCCCTAGTCCTGTCATTACGAGACCTTGTAAATAGTCCCTCCCCAGCCTTCCTGTAGGCCCCCTTCAGATACTGAAAGGCTACTATAAGGTCTCCTTGAAGCCTTCTCTTCTCCAGGCTGAAGACCCCCAACTCTATCAGCCTGTCCTCATAGGAGAGCTGCTCCAGCCTTCTGATCATCTTCGTGGCCCTCCTCTGGACCCACTCCAACACTTCCATGTCCTTCCTGTTCCAAAATGGAATCACTACACTGCTTGAACAGAAATGCAAGTCATTCATTTAGCAAATCTGCACACATTTGACCCTCTGACAAATGATCTGCTTGGTCATTGCTGTGTGTAGCATGACAGCCAGAAGAGTGTGGCAAAACTCCACTTGTCAAGAATATTGTGACATGATTTGTGTTTGACACCCAAGAAGAAAGCATTTCCATATAAAGCTTTTGTTCAAGCAAAATTTCTTTTAACAATAAAATAATGGAAGAGTACAGAAAAGAGTGAGAGGTGTATATTGTTAATAAAAAGTGTGCTTTATTGGACCTCCCATGGTTCAATATCATAGCAGTACCGTTCATCTCACAGACTATTATGGAAGGAGCTAATGTACTATACAGAAGAGCAATTAGTGAACTAACTATAAAGTGTTGTATTAAACAATGTTTTTTGTGCAAAAACTTGGAGCTTGGCACTTCATGGGGAGGGGAAGAATTTGCTTTTGTGTTTGTTGGGTGCATTAAAAAAAAATGTAAAAGGTCGTTTTTGTGTCACCAGTACAGTAGGCAATCAGATTGAATACAAGAGAATTGTTTCTAAATAATATATTTGTTTCTGAATAATTTCTCCAATTTGCCCACTTTTCATGAATTTCAGAATAATTACCAAAGTTGAATAGCTATGGGTTTCATGTCATCCTTGTATTCATGCAATGGCAGCTGCATAATACTGCTTGGGACCGCAGCATATAATTGAAATTAGTTCTTAAGAATTTACTAATACAAGCCTTTGTTTAAGTTCATGGGCCAACTTCACCCCTGATGGAAGCCCAATCAAGGCAGTGAATTTGAATAGTATTAACATCATGTGTTGATTTTAAAATGTTGACAGGATAGCATTTCAGACATCAAAATGTCATAGAAGTTGGAGAAAGAGCTCTGGAAATGTCAAAAATGGAGACTTGCCAGTGTTCATTGGATTAGCAGCATTTACAAGCCACAATCCAGCCAACGAGGCAATATGAAAGAAATCTGTGATTAGAAGAAATGTCCTGGCTTAATCAGCTAAAAAAGTACATGGCTAAAGAGAGAAGTTCTTTTTCATGCACTCATAAATGTGTGATAGGTCTGCTACTGAAAAGAAATGTAAAGACTATTTGATTTCATTCAGGCTGTGACTTGAACAATTCTAAATTGCAAGTAAGCTGGAGCAGAAAATAAGAGAGAAACAAGCAACTCTGATTAAGCTTTAACTTGGCGATATAAAGAAGTAATTGTCTGAACTAAGACACTTAAGAAGAGTATGGGAATGCCTTCTGTCCATCCCCTTGCCATCTCACAATCATGAGGTTCTAGTTTTACCAAGGAGTTTGTAAAGTCCGAGGTTAGAATTTCAGCCGACTCTGATGTTGTGCAAGTTCTGAACTGCTGGCACTTCTTCCTTGCCCTCATCATCCCTCACTGATCTAGATAGCATGAAAGGTTATGTTACCAGACTTAAACATGCTGGAAAGGGAATGTGTATATGAAAATTAAATTTGCTTTGAAAAACAGTGGTATAAGGTTAGGTAGTAATTATCACAGAACCCAACAAATTATAAATGTTATGAAAGTAGCATTGATCTCCAAATACCACTTCATTTTCCCATAAAGGACTGCATCTCATCACACTGCTAAAACGTGATGAGCTTGGTTGGAATTAGCAGTAATATTCCCATGCCTTGTTATCAATGCTTCAAAGTTGTGTTTTAGTAAAAGAAACAGTAAAAGAGTCATAAAATATATAAATATACCTGTTTGAATTTCCTTAGTAAGAAAAAATAACATGGTGCGCAAGGGGAAAGGAAGTAACAAACATGGTGGTTAACCCACACAATAAGAACACTCTGAGTGTTCTGGTTAATTACAGAAAAGCCAATTGTTTCATGTGAAAGATGCCTCATTATTTAAGTATGCTCAGAAAATGGTTAATTAGTTTACTTAGCCAACTGTACTTTTACTTCGTCTTACTCTTTGTTCTCTGAATGATGTTCAATGTGTTTTACTTAATAGAAGCAATTTGATTCATTTTCCTTTAACTTTGTTACAAAGTATCAATGTGAATCATTGACTCTTCTAACTACATTTCTCTCTTTGGGGTGAAAAATAAGCAAAGGAAAGAACAGTAATTTAATTTAGCATTAATAAGCTGCAGACTGATGTTTATAATAAATCAGCCACTATTACCACGCTGAATAGTTGTGAAAGAAACAGAGCAGATGTGGATACATCTCTCCTTTTCTTTACTCTTAAGGGCTAAATATCTCTTATATGCTTCTAAAATGAGCACATGGGTTGTTCAAGTGGATGTATAACAGAACCATTTTATAAAACAAGAACCAGGGTCAAGAGTCTTTTAATTCCTTGGGTTTGTTTCCTTTAAAAGAAAAAAAAAAAAAAAAAAAAAAAAAAAAAAAAAAAAAAAAGAGAGAGAAAAAAAAAGGAAAGAAAAGAGTGTTCCATTTCTCTGCAACATTTAAACACATGTGACAAGTGTATAAACAGAAGGAAAAGTGAAGAAAACATCCTTACAGGTTAAGTGTTTTTCATTAAACTTCTGTTTTGTATAGCATCCTTATGCAATATTCTAGTAGCCTGGAAAAGATCTGTAGCTGTACAAACCCTACTGCTCATAGTTCACAAGTGTATTTCGTGAACTTAATTTTTGTATTTCATGTTCTTAATTTTCCGTGGAAATTATTCAGAGATTAAAACATTGTTTTCCTGAAAAATCTTTCAAGAATGACCAGAACTGTTACTGTTCTAAACCTATAGGAGATGACAGCCGCATTAGACACCACATCTCTACTTTGCGTGTCAGTCATAAAAAATATAGGAACCTAGTGAGAGTAAAGTCCTTTCCAAAATTTCCTTGCTATCACCAGACTCAGAATATCCAGAACTCACCTTATGTTTCTATAAGATTGTTTCCTAAGTAGCTTCATCTCTGGAATTATACCCAGGATGAGTTACACTCTTAGCGTATTTTTAGAAAGTTTCTGAGAGCTAAGAAAGGCAGAGAGGAGGAGGAGTACACAGGAAAACCAAAAATATTTTATCCTTTTGCAAGCAATTAATTCCGTGGTATAAAAGTCTGAGAAAGCAATGGGCCTGGAGAGCAAACCTGCGTGCTAATGCATGCCAATATTCTAAAACTACACCGTATTTTTTGTCTAAGGATTTTTACAAGAGTGGGTATTTGTTATTCTGCTTTACAGGTACTGTGTTTTGCTAAAGGTCACTCAGCAAGCTGAAACATGACCAGAAGTTAGGTGTTCTGTCTCCTGTCTCTGTATCCTACCCAGCACAAGACACCACAACCCTGCTAAGATGAACAGCTATGAAGAAAAGCTTTTGTCTGATTAATCTTTTGTCCTGTCAGGTTCACAACACCCTTTTGCAAAACTGTATTTCAAGGTCCTCTAATGTTTACCTTACATATCACCACCTATTTTTCTGAGGTTTTTATAACTCAGGCATGAAAAATTTGCTCCAGGGTGAAAGCTGGCATGAAAGTGTCTTCAGCCAGGAGCACAAAGTATAGCTTTTTTTTAAAGAAAAAAAAAAAATTTCCAAGACCTTGCACAGCTAGAAACAACAAGAGCTGCATCAGAATTCATTGGGGTTTGAGGGGAGGGTTTGGGGCATTTACTGGGTTATGGTTTTTTTTTTAATAGGCCACAGTGGTAAAACACTAATAACAAGAATGCTGCAAAGGCTTAAAGTCACCAGAATTTCCAGTTTATGATGATTTGGCTGAACTTCACATAAGGAGACACCAATTTCACATCTCTCAAATTAACACTCACCAGTTCACCTGTGAGTGGTGAGCCCCAACCATAGCATTAGGAAGAGTGCTAAAATTTGCCCCTACTCTGTGTGTAAAGAGACCTGGGGGTTCTAATTGACAAGCAACTGAATATGAGCAAGCAGTGTACCTAGATGGCAAAGAAAGCCAATGGCATCCTGGCTTGTATTAGAAATGCTGTGTCCAGTAGGAGTAGGGAGGTGATCGTTCCCTTTTACTCAGCTCTGGTGGGGCCACACCTCGAGTACTGGGTTTAGTTTTGGGCACCTCAGTACAAGACGGATGTGGAGGTGTTGGAGCAAGTGCAGAGGAGAGCAACAAAACTGGTGAAGGGCCTGGAGAATAAATCTTATAAGGAGCAACTGAAGGAGCTGAGGCTGTTTAGTTTGAAAAAGAGGAGGCAGAGGGGAGACCTCATCACTGTCTACAGCTACCTGGACCGGTTGGTGCTGGTCTCTTCTCATAGGTAATTAGCGATAGAGTAAGAGTGAAGGGCCTCAAGCTCTGACTGGGTAGGTTTAGACTTGGACATTAGGAAAAAAATTCACAGAAAAAGTGGTCAGGCATTGGAATGGGCTGCCCAGGGAGGTGGTAAAGTCACCAACCCTGGATGTGTTTAAAAGTTGTTTGGATGTAGTTCCTGGGGATATGGTTTAGGGTGAACCGTGTAGAGTAGGGTTATTGGTTGGACTTGGTGATCCTGAGGGTCTTTTCCAACCTGAATATTTCTGTGATTCTATGATTCTGTGTTTCCACAACCGCTCCAAGCATCTTGGAATATGCAAGCTGTTCTTCTCGGGAAAGTTACTCAATGCGACCATCGGCAATGTGCTTTGCCCAAGGCTGGAATGGAAATAAATTCTACTCTGATGTAATTTTCCTGTGTTTCTGACTGGACTGCTGCCCAAGCTGCCTCAAACTCACTGCCATCATTGTAAGTTTCAGATAATCTTTCCATGTCCCACCTTTCTTGCAGGCATGGAGTGAGTGATAAGAGACAGGTTTCAGTGGTTCCAAAGAGTAAAGGGTCCTTTACCAAGACCACTAATATGGAAAATGTCTTACACACCGATGTATTAGATCACAGATTAAACATGTTCCATATGATTTCTTACCCCATGAAAAGTGAAGCGGGCAGTACCAGATGGAATGCATGGTCCCCGTGCAAAGACATTAAAATCTGACCTAACTCACATGGAGTTCTGACAGCACATGGCTTATCTTTCAGTCCAGGTCTCAACTACGCAATCACAAAATGTACTCTCAAATCTTTTACACATAAAAAGATTTTTTTAATATAACAAATGTGTCTTTAATGAGAATCCAGTGCTCCAAAACTTAGAACTTCATAACAGGGAAGTCTAGCTTCAATAACAACAATTTGGGAAGGGATTTTGGATAATGTGAGTCAATATGAATATTTAAGACTTTGGAAAAAATGGCCTACGTTTCCTCATTTCTAAGCTATTCGTTTATTTTGTCTTATGTTGTTCTGTCTTACTGTTGTACTGACTTAAGTTTCCCGAGGTATAAAGAGACAAGAAAGCAAATTTATTTCACTAAAACCTCTTAGCCTGTCTAAAATCCTGTACAAGATTTGGCACCATTGAATAATGGTGTTGTCAGAGTTAAAAGCCGTCTTTCCTCATAAAAATATCTTTCTGTCCTGAGCAAAGACATAGGGCAATAATCCCTCTTAATTTTAGTGTTCCTGAAATAGAGTTTAAAGATTTTCCGTTCTTTTTCTTTAAACTACGTTTTGAAAGACCTTGTGGTGACAAGCCACACCAAAGCGCCTCCAGGGACAGACAAATCTACCTTTTCTTTTCCTGAAGATTACTGCTTTTCCTCATCTCATCTTTCTTCCTTCAAACGCCATAGGACTTCTCCACCCTTGCCTTGTCACAAAGGCTCTCACAAATGCTTCTCAGGACCAGCTCTTGCCAAGTTAAACATTACTTACTTAATTCTGGCAGAGGTACAGAGAGAAATTTTCAGGTAACTCGATATTTACAGGGCTGGAGCACCTTCCAGTGACAACTTTTTAAAACTGTAAAGTTATACAGTGGTCCTGAAGAGGAGAAAAATAGTTTATAACAGACAAAACAGCGTAAGTTGTACAGTAATATACTTTATAACTGGGTTTTACAGTTACAATGAAGTTTCCAACTGTGAAAAGTTGGGGAGAAAAAGGAGAAAAGTGAATTTGTAGGGAGATAGTGAAAGAGATTCCAATCCTTTTCCAAAACTGGTAAAGTTATCACATTGCTAATCAGGGACGTATTTATCCTATCCAGTGGGTGTTTTGACACCAGCTTCAGTGAAAGAATTCATCCAGGCCTTTACTCTTTTCTACTCTTGCTTTTAGAGATTATGAAAATAAAGTTTTTTAATATGTGTATTTGTAGTCCTCAACATCAAGAGGCAACAAGCAAAAAAAATCTTTGAGATGCTGATAGCTTTGCAGTGTAAGAGCTTGCAGGCTTCTTTATATTTTTCCTGCCTAATAACTTTGGATTACTTCCTGTTTACTGTCAGTGCATCTAATGCGTATGTCAGCCTGGTGCAGCACTGACATGATATATATGCATCAGACCACACATGGATGGCAAAGAGGAAGTTACTCTATTCTGACAGGACAAGAAAATTACCCATAAACAGTAAAATATAGGGTTGCCATGTGACTATGTTCTGCTTCAAAAACATGTACATGGTGATGGCACAAGAATTAGGAGAATGTGAGAGAATCTGAAACTGAAAAGCCAGTTATTAGGTCCCTTTTTATGCCCATAGATTATGTCCCTGTATGTGCCCTGTATTAATATGCACACCCACTTTAATCTCCCCTATGTCCTGATGGGCTGCTGAGCCTTGCTTGGTGTTATTATGTGCTGTTTTCCACTACAGTCAGCTCAGCTGCTACATGTCTTGTGTGTTGCCTCGTTTCTCTTGCGGCACTAAGTGACTGCACCTTGGACACAATTACTTCTTTGCTGTTCACCTATCCCCATACATAACTTCCAGTCACAGTGCTGGCACTGCCCTGAATGGACATGCCAGCCTGGGAGAGCTAAGGCAGAAAGGGGGCAAGAGAGAACTTTCTGCCAGTGTCCTTGTCAGAAAATATAGGCTTGTGATAAATTAAGACTGCAATTCCTTGCCATTTTGGCGATATTTTAATTACAAATCTGATTGCAAATCTAATTCACAAACTTTATGAAACCAAGATGGAAGAAAATGTGTTATCTACAGATAATACAGCTGAGATAGCTGAGATTATGCCCATGTGTTTCCTAAGCAAATTCTGGGATTTTACTTACTTAGTATGAGCTGCTGAAAGGTAAGTCATTGGTTAAAAGTTCTATACTTGTATTTTTGCCTTTACTGTGATTTGCATAAATGCCGACTGTGCTACCTGAAAGAGTTCCTGTCCTGATTTATGGGTGTGTTTGTATTGCTCATATCATAAATCTTCTCCTCTAGGACACTTCTGTTCTGCTATTTATTGACCAAAGACAATTTGCGTTAAGAATGTTTTGAGATCTTGCCAGATATGCACTAGGGGATATTTGAGAAAACATTCAGTACTCAAGTGAATGAATCTAGGCAAGTGTATGATCTCACTACCCAGATAAACATTTTGCCATAATATTTTAGTACCTTATTTTATTAAGAGAAACCTATGTCTCCATATGCATCTATTTACCATATAGTCAATTCATTTAGGCCAAATCAAAATAAGTGCTGTTAGAAGATAATTTAGGCTAGTGGTCTCAGTATGGTGATTACAGCTCAGCGAACAAATCTTCAGGGTCGTATCTTCTTTTGCTGAGTATAGTTCGAGCCTGAATACTACTCCACATCGAATCAGAATACCCAAATATGCCCTCTGTTCTCTCTTTCTAAATTTTTAAGAATTTTGCTGAAAGGCGAGGATTCTTTCTTACTAATTGTGATTATCAAGCCTGAAAATACCTACAAAGTTTTGATTGAAATGAGAATTTTCCACTGCTGGGAGCTGCAGATCATCACCATAAGACAGGCAGTCAACAAAATAAATGAGATGTATGACCAGAAGGAGAAATACACCCAGAAACTGAGGTACGAAGAAATTAAAGGGTGCCTGGGCAAAGAAATATCAACTCTGCAGGATTTGATGTCTCAGGAGTGCATTTCTTGGTGTCTGTCCCCAGCTTTCATAAATGTCCACTGCCTGGAACCACAATGCTAGAAGCACAGATCCACTCTCTGCAGGGCTTTTTGTGGCTGGACTAGGGTCAAAGCCAACCTTTCTTCTGAGAGGGCAGAAGAAGATGATAGGGATTACCCACACTATTTTCAGTCCCTTCCTGGCCATCCCTGTGCAAGGTAAGGTCACAGCACCCACACTGGAGTTGGGAGATGCTTTTGTCTTTGGAGAAACTATACTCTCTTTCTACAGGCTGGGAAGCTGTTGCAGGAGCTCTCAATCCCTCCTGCTGAATCTGTTTCACTTTACAACAAAGATTTAGTGATTCATTTGACCAAAGTAGGAAAACAAGATGAAGCATGAATCTCTATTCTACTGGTTAGGGCACTCACCTCGAATGGAAGAGACCTGGACTCCATTCTCTTGTTTGAATGAGTGTTTATGTGGTTTATACTTAACAGCCATTGGATGAAATACTTAAATAGTCATTATAGCAGCCACAGCAGCCTGGATCTGCCCCCTCCTCTTCCAGGTGAGGGCCCCATACCACCACTGAGTCATGCTCAGTCTTGCTGTCTCCCTATCATCTCCCGATCTCTCTCTAATGTATCTGTAATTATTTGATGCAAAGTGGAACAGCTTCCACAGCAAAGATTGTGAGGGCACCCCTCCCTCACCGCCTTCCCACTGTTTGTGGATAGGTGGGTTCAAAGGCTCTTGGGCAGAGCAGGAAACTCAGCCGAGGTCTGGTTCCGAGCTGTGGGTTGGCAGCAAGAGCAGTGGCACTGCACCTCCAGTGGCTGTGCATGCTCCGAGATCACCCCTGATCTTCAACGAGCCCCTGGGGGGACCACACACAAAATAATACTTCATCTGTAGATCCTCAGCCAACTAGGCACAAATAAGGTACTAAGATACTTGGCGGCATACCCTGGAGGCACTGGGGAATCTCCCTGTCCAGTCATGAGGAACACTGGGGAGGTGGCAGGTGAGGAGGGATCGGAAAAAGGCTTTTCAGAGACTCAAGACTCCCCCATCCTTGCCTAAGTCATCTGCCAAAGACCACACAGTGAGTCTAGGGTGGAGCAAGAGTTAAACAGCTTTCTCCTGAGGCACAACCCCAGCCGTGACAATCAGGCACCTATTTGCTCTTAAGAACTCCCATGCAATTCCTTGAGGAAAAAAAAAACAAACCTGTGTGTAGCGAGGGTGGACAAGGTAAACTATTTGTCACCCAGAAAGATCGCAGTTAACAGCCACTGCCATTTCCAGTGTGTGTGTGTGTATATATATATATATATATATATAAAATTAGAAAACCATTCAGTAGACAGTTCTGAATGAAAAACACAAATACAGCTGGTGAGTTCCTGGTGGAACAATTTAGTTATCTTTCCATAGCAAAACAATATGTCTGTGTGTAACCTTTTAACTCTTTTTCTCTTTCCTCCTCTCCCTCTTATACTATATAATTATTTATTTTGTACTTTAATTAGCTAATTATGCATGCGTTATGGTGCTTTTAAGCAGGAAGTCACTTTGATTAGTTGTTGGTGGCATGTGGCTTTTGTTCAGCTTCTCTGATGTTGGTTTATAACATAATCATCTTCACTTGCAGTGGTCTGAGGTGATGAAGTCTGCTCCTGAAGCTAATATTTTAATTATCAGAGTGAAGTTTGAAAAGGGGCAGTGACTGACATGGAAAAGCTTCATTCAGATAGAGGGTAACCCATAAGTTCTCACAAACTCCCAGTTGCCTGTCTGTGAGGCACAGTCATGCTGTTTCCCTTCAGAGAAGTTTTGAGGCTTTTCAGAGAGGGCACTAAAAGGCATTATCAAGAATTCACCAAATCCACCCAGGAGTTTCATTTCTGACTGTCACTGTGTTTTCAGAAACGTAAGGGACTTGAACTGGATCCCCATCCCATTAGCTCAACGATAAAGGGATCTAGGTAGAGCTGGTGTTTAGGAAACAAATGAAAATGGGATGTATTTCAGGGAGCTGAGGTAGATTATCTTGCTGCCTGCTATAACATCATATGACAGCACAAATTCCACCCTCCTGCACACGGACATTGGCTCCTCAGGCCATGTGCACAAGGCCATTGCAAGTGTTAACAACTCAATTTCTTACCAAATGACCAGCCATGAAAGCAATCCAGCATCTATTGATGGTTCTCCTCTACAGCTGTCCAATCCTCTATTTTGTCTGATTCACAAATATCCAGCATGGTGCCCTGTGCCAACTCCAAACCCTGACCAATGTTTCTCATTTGCATTCAGTTGTCAGACATAATGTATGCAGCCACAGACCTGCAGTAACAGATCTTCCTCCTCCTACTGAAAAGATGAGTGAGGTTTTTGGGCTAATTTCCCTGGTGTGAAACTATAGCTACCTCTGTTAGGAAATGAGTCTACCCCAATTCTTTATCTAGTCAGCAAGATGATCAAGATGACTATTCAGAGCATGTGAACTAGTTTCTCCTGAGAATTACCCTTTAAAATAGCCTCCTCTCTCATGCAAGAACACTACAGCTACTACCTTACAATATCCATAACATTGTTTTAAACTCACTTTTATATTCACACATTAATACTCTACACATTTCTATATGTTCATATATTAAGAAACAAACTTTCTTACGCATCTATTAATTTGTCCACCAGAAACTATGTGTTCTACCTTATGAATGCAGAAGGAAAAAGTATAGCCTTTGAATGTCTCTTAGAAACCATAACATGTACAACAGTACCTACATGATAGGCTTTGAGATTGAAATGTTTCTCTGTTTTTAAGCTCACTGACAGTTTTATGATTTAAAGGCATTTTTTTCTTTTTTTCCCCACCCTCCTATTCACGTATTCTTCACGGTGGTGCCTCTGCAACAACACTCTGTAATAACCCCCTTCCCTAAGGGATCAAGGAAGGAAATTCGACAAGTCACTGCCTCTCCCCTTTCATATTTTCTTTTTCTTTGTTGTTGTTGTTGTTGTTTGATTTGGATGGTCTCTGAAATGGGCTGGAATGCAAATGGAAGATATTTGGCAGGTTGACATTTGTCTGCAAAGCTAGGCAGTGAGCCAGAAGCATGGAGCAAGCTGGAGTGGGTTTACATGAAGTGGGAGCAATGGTGCCAGAGCACTCCAATACATTTTCCCCTGAGACTCATATACAGCCCACTCAATACTTCATTAAGGGTGAAATCCAGCACTATTTGAAGAGCCTTAGGAAAGGGCCTGTGCTCCAATTAAGTTCCCAAGACCCCTGCACTGGTCTGAATTCCACCCAAAATAAGAATTGTCAGCTGAGGAAAGGATGCTATTACACAGATTACAGTCTACTCTTCTGAGAAAAAAAGACTGTTGGCACATGGTTGGAAGCAGCACGATCCTTCTATACCATACTTCATAGTCGCATTATTGCGGCATGTTTGGTGCAAACAGACTCTTGAAGAACCCTTACAGTGTGAAAGAGTCCAGGCAAGCAAGAGAGTAGGATCCCTCCAGGGGGAACCCTAGAATCTGACCTTTCTTAAAGTATGAATGCAAGAGTCACTTCAACGCTGCTAGGATGTAACAGAGTACTCAGGGTTTCTGCAAGCGAGGTGGCCCAGAACAGCACGCCAGAGTCTATTTCTGGGGTATATCTATTAGCTTTTCTGAATCTCTTTTTGTACAAGTTCAGGATGCACACAGGAGTGATGGGCAAGATGCAGCACTTACTATAGATAAGTGTCTACTATCTCTGCAGTAGGCTGGAATGTAGGTTTTGCTAGAGAAGAAGTTTGCACAAGTTCTCTGATTTATAATTACAAGGCAAGTAGGCATTTAGCAGCTCTCTACTACAGCAGGAAGTTAGTCTTAGATGGAGGATCTCTTTCTATTAACGAGGTTAACATCATTATTTTGTATAGGTTGCATGAACACTCATTTATTCTCATGAAGTGTGGGGAAGGCTGCATATTTTAATGTCTAAACAATGGGCTGGCACAATGTCAAAGAGACACAGAGGGACAGGGGAAGCATGGGAAATGTTTGTAATACCCCAGAGCCTTTTCACAGAAAAACAGTAAGCTAATGGTTTCTGTAAAATGAACCAGAATAAGGTCAGTTTAATCCCGATTTGCAGTTTCCATCAGAGGGCACCTGCTCCATAAATATATCTCTTTACATAGGGCATTAGACTGAAATGAATAATTGAGTACTGAATGGTGAATATACATTTTTTAATTAAAAACCTCTTCACACTACACAGACATACCAGAGAAGTTGAGGGCAGGGACAGGAACTTACCAAACAATTTGTGAGATCAGCCCATCAATTGAATATTAGGCCCTTGATGCATGTGCTTAATTCCCATTAGTGGCACCAAGAGCAACAAGACTGCACCAATGGAGAGAATCAACCTCACAGCTTTTACACAAATGCAGGCACTTTCCATTGAAAGTAAGAATGTGAGGTTAACAAAAATAAGGTCTACACAATGAAAGTGAATCAAATATTTACATTATATAATTGCTTTTGCTTGCTTTGACAAGGAAAATTAGCTCTGTAAAGAGCCATTTCTAAAATGCATACTTGAATACACTTGATGAGCATAAGATCCCTACACACCTAAGGCTAGATTGATAAAAAAAAAAAGCCTCACATACGCAATTGAACTTTTTTTTTTTTTTTCCCCTTCTTGCAGTTGCTGTCAGGAGCCTGTGAGTTGAGGCAGTAACTCTGTAATTTGCAAAAGTGTCAAATGAAAGCAAATATGCTTTAGCATGTGGGCAGAGTGCATCCTCCAAGAGACTGATTGGAGAAGATAATAGAAGAGGTCTTGCACTAGACCAGCAGTTGCATGGTTTTCAATCATGACTTTGGATTTCAGGGTCAGAAAGGGTTATTGTTATCATCTAAGATATATTGCAGGACTTAGATCTTTCTGAAATTAAATACTTGAAAAAACACAAAATATGTTCTTAGATGGATAATTCACTGCAGCACATCATAATTATTCTCCTTATCCAAATAATCAAATATTTCCTCGAAGTGTACCACTGGAACTTTTAATCTGAAATTGTCTGATTTAAAACACTGTATTATATTACAACTTGCTTTTCAGAACTGAAGAACTGTCTCATCATGAAAAGTGAATGGGAATTTTTTTTCACTATTCTCTAGTTAACAGCAGAGGGAGAGAGAGAACACTCATTTGGAAGGTAGGACACCCAAGTTCACATCCCAGTGTTGCCTGAACTGGAATGAAGGGATTTGGTCTACATTCCCACCATGAGCCAGTGGGTCACACCGGGGGCTCAAATAGCATTCAGCCATCAACCTGATGTAATTATGTCAACTGATAAAGGCATTTCCTGTATCAGGATGGAAGATTTTCTACATGAAAGGTCAAGGAAGTTTTCGTGAGACTTCCATGAAAGCGTAGGTTAAGTGAATAGTGGTAGAATTACATTCTCCACCACACAGCATTTAATAAGCAGGCAAAGCCAAGGAGAGGAAGTGGAGTCATGAGCTCTTTAATAGTTTCAGTCCAAAGGATAGGTTTCACAGTGAGGCAGTGACTTGTTTTCTAGAACTGCCTGCAAAAACTGACACAAATGGCACAAATTGCAAACAATGAGTGGGAGAAGTGTATGCACAACCTACTGTATTTTCTTCACAAGTTTTGTGTACGCCTATTCCCTCCGTGGTGTTTTGTGAAAGCTCTCTCCAAGGTGCCAAAACCTGAATATTATTTGTAGTTTTATTCGTAATATATTTCCTTGGAAAGCAACAAAGCAGGGAGAAAAATCTAAAAAGACCCCAAACCTCAGGAAATTCTATTGTTGTTACAAACCACAATCAAGACTGGGAGAGAGAGTTTTCAGGTTTAGGAGGCTCAGAGCCAAACAGTGATCTATGACACCTCTGAAAACCCACTGTCCTCAGTGGGATCACACAAATATGTGTAGAGAGACACAATTCATGGCCGGCTTAGTTAAGCATATGTCTTAATTTGGGGGGTGTATCATTTGTCTTGCACTTTATTACTCTAGCAAAAGAGATTCATATCACTTTTCTTATCAAATTATGACCTATATTTTCGAATGTGGGTGGTTTTTTTGGGGGTTTGGTTTGGTTTGGTTTGATTTTTGTTGTTGTTACTATCTGTCTTTTTTTTAAGAATGCTTAAAAATGTCACTTGATTCTGCAGAGATTAGCAAATCATCAAGGATCTCAAAGATCACTTTCTTGACCAAAAGAAAAATTCATTGAAGTTCAGAGCTATTATTAGGAGCAGCTGGATGGATTAATTTCCCCACTCAACAGTTAGGTTTATGGGGCAACAATAATCCAATAAATTAGTGTAAAATGGACACTTTACACCTTTACAACGGCCTTTATGGAGTTCACGTTGTTTTAACTCCACTTTGATGCCATCTCCTAACTTAAAGGCTTACAGTCATAGAGTATAGCATAAAACTGAGACATAGAATCTATTATTGAAGTTAGATCAGCTTTGGTCCTTAGTTTTGACCAGACCTACAGATGTCACTTACTTCTAGATTACTCTGTGGTTGTAATCAAATCTTATGCAATGCAGTTATGAAGATCACTTGGAGAAAGTCACAAATGTTGGCTGAATAATGATACCTCCTGAGGAACAAAGAAACTTAGCAAATCCCAAGTAGTTGTTTAATTTTGTAAGGCCAAGAAAGGCAATAAAAGTGTACTCAAGACTTCCAGAGAACTATCAATAAAAAAAATATATAGAGCAAAACATTCATAGAAGGTGGTTGGTAGGAAGAGGAGACAGGAGACACTATAGTGACAGAAGAACTCCTATCAAATATAGCCTAATAAACTGGTCAGAGAGAAATGTATCATGGCACAATGAACTGAACTTCAAAGGGATCAGGTGCATTAGAGCTCTTAGGGTAAAACCTGACTATTGAGATCACAGAATCACAGTATCACAGTATCACCAAGGTTGGAAGAGACCTCAAAGATCATTAAGTCCAACCCGTTACCACAGACCTTGAGACTAGACCATGGCACCAAGTGCCACGTCCAAACCCACCTTGAACACCTCCAGGGACATTGCACTGTTCAGAAATCGAACTGAAGATAACCCTGAATCAAGACAAGCAGTGAGTGGTGAGCACCAGTTCTCTATGTAGAAGTGATGGGTCAAAAAAGTAAAGGTCACTATGCTTCTCCACAGAAGTCTTTAGCAGTACAGGAGCCGAGAAGCACCAGCTCTGAAACACAAACCTCCATATTGGCAGAACCAAGATTGTTAAGTTCTAGATGAAGGCCAATGTAGTGTGAGACTGCAGAGGGGTTCTTTCTTTTCTCATCCAGAATTGATGTGGCAATTCACAATATAAAAAGATATAGAATCAGTATGAAAGCAGAAACCTCGGAAGACATATTTGCAACGTGTTCATTGCTCCATATGGTCTTGTGAATTTTAAGCTCTCTGCTACATATTTTAAGCTATGTAAAGTGACATCTCTCATTAATGGAAGACCAAGTCTCATTCATTTTGCTCATGTGAGTTAGCAGGAACTGTTCTATTTATTGATGCAAGAAAAGTTTGACCTCATAAGTTAGCAGAAACAGAAGAAGAAGCAGAAAAGCAAAGAAATCAACAAGTCTGTGTTGTGTTTCCTGCAGCCTGCTCTAGAATATCAGTTCCAGAATGGATTGTGTTTAGTGATGAGAGAGGTAAATCTCACAGTCACATCCCTTCAGGAAGAAAACACAAATATTTTTCTTTGGAAAAAAATGACAAACGTTAATTAGTGATATGAGTGCTAGGATTTCTCCAGTATTCTGTTGTGTATTTTACCATTTACAATCAGGAGCTGTGTTATCTCTATGTATGCATTTTAGCTTTTTCATATAACTTTATTCCATAAAATATCAACATTAACACAGCTGAATATTCTTTCAGAAAAATCTTATGACCATTACGACATTACAGATCAGTTTTGTACTGTTGAGAGATATGTACTCAAGCTTACATTAACCTAGAGGTTTTAGCAAGTCCTAGAAGTCATGTCAGAAATTAGACAGAGGTAATATGACTCCTCTTTACTTACATTTCCATGGAAACCAGCTTGCCTTACTAGACCAGGTCCCAGACTCACTTTCTTTTCCTAGGATACTAAGATCAAACCACAAATAATGTTTAATCATCAGTAACCTTTTTTTTTTAATTATTATTATTTTTAGATAAAAAGACAATATTCCCCCCTAGTTTAAAAAGTCAGAAACATGTTGACTAACACATATTTTTGAGAATTTAATACCTTCAGCTCTAATAAAATAATGATAATTTCTGTTAAGCAGTGTTATGCATGCTAAGTACCATTACTGATCCAGCCCATGTTGAGACAGCTGACATGTCACAATTATTTCTATATCTAAGCATATTTGAAATTTAAACTTGGAAAAATTGGAAATATTAAGCATGCATAATCAAGGTTTAAATGTACCAGGCATAAGTGGTGGAAGCATTTTTTTCCTCTCCCAGCACTCCAGCAATATTCTTAAATTTTTTTTTTTTTACTAGATATATCTGTTTGGTGACATAAAATTGATGAATGAAATCTTGGACATATTTAATTCACTTATACACCTCACTACCTTTCTCTTACAGGTAAGTACTTTGCATACCTTTTTTTGAAAAATAATCATAGGATAGCCATCATTAAATTCAATATTTCTTTTTTCTCCTGGTCAAAGCCTGCTGAGATCTGTCTTTAAAAAGTAACTCATTAACAAATCTAAATACATTCAGTTAGTCCTTTTTTGAAGAATCACTTAGAAGTTCAATTACACACACTGCAATCTAGGGGAGAGATCAACTCTCTTCAAGGAGTTGAAGAAATTTTTCATTTGATCTTTACTAAGCTTCTAACTTTCAGAGGTATCTGATTTTTTTAAAATGAGAGTTATTCTTTGTCAAATAAATAAATAATAACATCAAGGAGGGGCAAGATTCTTAATGGGTGAAAATGAGCAAAGCTGATTTAAAGTCGAGAAAGAATGTTCATTTATATTGACTGTGAATCTGACCCAAGCTGTATATATTTTAGCTGGGAAACATTCATGATTTTACAAATTATTCAGTCTATATCTAATGTTTTTCATGATTAACAGAGTTGTCTCATGTAGTAGATGCTGCTGTTTTTCTTGTTGCAGAATATATTGGTTAAAGTAATCACAAGAAGAAAACCAATATCTTGATGTAAAGGAGTTCACTTTATTTCCTTCAAGACTGTTAAAGAATCCAATAGTGATAAGGTATTGGATACCACACAGTCTAAATAATATTCCTATGCAGAGGTGGCAAATAAACATCAAGTTGCTCAAAATCAACACTGCACAGGGAAAAGCTTGCACCTCACAAAATAAATTACTTGTAAAACTAAATGTCTATATGAAATATTAAAGTTTGAAACTATTCTGTATTACCCATTAAAAATACAGTCACCCAACTTATGCTTCTTCTTCTTCTCCAACCATATCTGAAAGTGAGCAGGCACACTGCATCAATCAAAAGAAGACTGCAGTGAGAAAAATAATCCCCCATCAAAGCAAAATACATAAATACATAAATAAGGCCAGTGTTACATAAAATATCGGCACTACTGAAAAGTATTTAAATGAGCATTTAAAAACTTAGGGGTATTTTTCTCTCCTTCCTTCAGTCTACCCCCAGCTTGGGTTTATTTCATTTTGGCACTTAAAGAATCTGCTTTATTAGACAAATAAGTATGAACTTGACTTTAACCAAAACCCTGTTCACAGCTTCACCTGAGTGTTACTCCAGCCTTGGACTGGAGCAAGTCTCTGGGATCAGCACATTGTTTGCACAGCCACGGAGGGGGAATTAAAAATCTTGTTGGATCAGAATTAGCACTCTGCACAGGGAGGAGGAGGAGGAAAGCTAATTTCCATAAGCTCTTCATCTCCCAGGCTGCTTCTCAAGTCTCTATGGCCTGCAGATATGTGTGACCCAAAAAAAAAAAAAGTGTATGAGTGAGAGGCAGAGGTGGGGGAGAAAATAAATAAGGACGAGGGTTTTGTAATAAGTGTCTTTGCTTTTTCTTCTGTGCAGGGTGTGAGCCAGCCTTCTTGGCCTTTCAGACAAACTCGCACAACCCTCCCTGCTTGGAAGTGCATAACAATGTCAAGAAAGATCCTACAATATGGCTAAATCTTTGTTCCTGTCTCAAGAAGTGTTACCAGCAAGCTAAAATTTGTGGGACCATGTTTACTTCTGCCTTCTAATTAATGTCAGAAGAGACGAGTGTGCCATGTGAAGTCCCACATCTCTCACATTTCGAGCCACCTACCTACCTATGCCTCCTGAAGTCTGAGCAAGAGCATGCTCTCTGACCATTTGAGATCCATTTAGTTGCTTAATATTTGCAGACACATCAACAATGTTTAAATCCAAAACAAAATACACAGCTGGAAAGTTCATGGGTGTCTTCCATGCTAGATGAATGGATAGAGCTGGCTGAGATTAAGAGAAAGGAGCACTAGCCTTACTCTGAAGTTATAACTTTCAGCTGCTCTAAATTTTTTGGACTGTGAGCTATCCTGCATGCCCACAAGAGGTTACATAACAGCTACACCTGAAAGAGAGCTACCACTACAGGGGTGTGAACTTTTTTTCCCTCACTTAGATCCAAAGAACATGGTATCTTACTGAACAGAGAGAAACATAAACATAATCCCAAACACAACATTCAGTTAAAACCTGAGGCTGGGATGGTTATACAGTTTCCATGACCCACTCAAGCTCCTTCATGACGATAATCATCACTGGTACAACCTCCTCCTCTTGAATGTAACCAGCAAAATCAAACTCAAATTACTGTGGTTACATGCATGAAGACAGACAAAAGCAAGCCCTGCTTTATCCATTGAGATTTTTCTTCTGTTTATACGTGCTGTCTCAGTAGAGCCAAGTGGACAACTCTTTCAGCATTAATTGGGGGTTATATAGTTAAAACTCTACTATCCTGTATGCCCTAGATTATATCCTTCTCTTCTATCTACCACAACTAAGTAGAGTCACAAGGAGAAATCAGTTTGTGAAGTGAACAGAAGAAGATCAAAATCACACATGTCTCAGCTATGCAGTCACTTCACCCTTTTAGGAATCTGCATTAGACTTAAGCTTAAGTTTGAACAGCTCGAGTTCATTGAATTTGGCAGTCTTGTTTTTATTTGTTAGCATGGATTGAGATTTTTGAATGGGCAAATTTGGCCCATTTTCACAACTTCTTTTTTTTTTTTAAGTGTTCAAACACATTAATGTGCTTGCCATCTGACAAACTTTTTTTTTTTGTGATTTTTTTTTTCTTTCCTCTTTACTTTTTTTATATTCCTAAATTGTTCATCTGAGGTGATCTTTCTTATTGCATAGCCCCTGCTGCTGCCAGCACTTACATATTTGAACTTCACTGAAAGGTCTCAGGTATGACTGTGACATTTTAAGCACCTCTGCAATCTTCCTACTCCAAAACTACTTCAGAGGCTGAAAAGACCATTAAAGTCATTTAGGCAACCCTCAGCATCCTCTGACTTACATCTGCATGTTCAGATTGTCACATAGGTCACCGTGTCTCTGTTACACTTAGCTAAGATATAACCCTTCTAGCAACAGCTTGAATCTGGGCACTCCTACATTTTCTGTCACAAATCTGATGGCCCCTACTGGCTGGAGATATTGAGAACTTTCCAGAAGGTCCACAGGCCATTTTGTCCTGCCCAGCACTGATGATTGTTGATGGCTGTTGAAGCACCCATGAAGCTTATGGATCTTTGTACACCAAACAGTACTACATGAAGGGCACATTATAGATACACTACCCAAGGTGCTGCTGCCAGTCTTCTCACATTATACGTTGCAACCCTACTTCTCATTTTCACTGTTGTAGCATTTGCTATACCCAAATCCAAGAAGGACTCTTCAGAACTGACTTCTGCCATTTTTCCAGTAGGTAATTCTGAGGTTTAGTTCTCTTTTCCACTGTTCTGCACTTTTTATGTAGGCACCATTATGTCCTTCCACTAAGCAGAAAGCATCTGGACTACAAGATAGATTGTTGCCTTTTTTTTTCCCTCTACTGTCTTTTCATATCCTAAATCTCTTATTTCCTTCTGAAATCTCATGTCTTCAAATCTAACCAACAGCCAGCAACATTGCCCAGCACTGTCTTCTCCACACTACCCCTTCAGTCTTTCATCTGACCTTCACAATGAGACGAGGAAATGGAAATTCCCTCTTCCCTCTCACTCACTGAAAGAAACTTGGTTTGCCTCATGTTGCTCAGAGAACAGCCACATGTGTGGCTCACCCCTTCTCCAGCCAGCACCATCACTGTTCCTCTGGCCCTGGCAGCCACTCAGTAGAGTGGCCAAGAATAGATGCGTTTTGTGTGTGCAACTCTAAAAGCCAATTAACCCAAAAATTTTTCATGTGGTCCCTACTGTTTTCTTTACAGTATTGCTAAGGTGACAGAGAGATTGCTCTCACAGTCATACCTAGAATATATGAATTGATAGATAATGCACTTCCCAAATCATGTTCAGTACATTTTTTTCCAGACTTTTTTCTTTTGTTGTCTTTAGGACTGGTGCAGTGGCACATTACATTAGTGCAAACTGGTGCTGATGCTCAGAGGCTGTGCCCACTCTGTCAGGATTCAAAATATTCCCACAATCTGCAAGCAAGCAATAAGATATGACAAGGAGTGTGATACTGTAACATAACAATGTACCTCGAGGGACACCTGTGAGGGAGGAGGTGAAACTGAGTGTATTCAACTGCCCAAGGTGTGATTTTTATCTCAAACCATAATGTAATAAGATGTGATAATAAAAAGGCACAGGACTGAAACAAACCATTTCTTTTTTAGAATGTCAGCCTGGTTATGTGGAATGCTGTCAAAAATGTTATGCAGCTTTTCCTGCCTTCTAAATAGAAGACATGGAATTATCTGACAGTTTATATCAATATGTTTCTTCTAAAAAAAATCCATTAGCTATGGTAGTCCTAGATTACAATTTCCTCATGTGGATTCTGCTCCAAGAATCCCTTATGCATCCAATACTGGTTTACCAATATAGAAAACTATGGAAGAAACGGGCTCAGCCTTTTGTCTCATTCTAAATAGCAGGGACTTAGAGGCACTGCAAGAGAAATATAATACACAGTAGGATCTTTTCTTTCAAGACAAGTCCCCTCCTTTCCTAATGGTATTTCACAAGTGCATTCATAACACAGATACTACAGGAGTCCCAAGCCCTCTCATACTATAAAAAATTTAAGCTCACTGTCCTCATTTAAGTTCAAACAGAACAAATTCTGTTCAGTGACTTTGATTTTCAGCTCAGTCTCTTCTAAGTAACCACACTCTCTGAAATTAATGACGAGTTTTCACAGGCAGCATCTGCTTCTAGCACTGGTAACACTCAATGTTTCCAGCTAGTGCCAAGGTTCCCTATGCAGGACAAGGTCACTGCAAAATCTTATCTACAACATTAGGCATGCAGAGTAAAAGGCTGCACCTGCACAGACAAGCCAACACTTCAGGGCCCCTAAAGTAACCAAGGCCTGGATGTGTTCCTGTGTGATCTGCTCTAGGTGATTCTGCTCTGGCAGGGTGGTTGGACTGGATGATCCTTTGAAATCCCTTCCAATCTGTAACATGGTTCTGTGATTCTGTGATCCCATTCGCTATAGAATCATAGAATGGTAAGGTTGGAAGGAGACCTCAAGGATCATCTAGTTTCAACCCCCTGCTATAGCTCATATTCAGCATAAAGATAAGGAATCATGAGAGTCAAACCCTCTTCTTCTATGGCTGGTATGTGAGGAGGTCTCTGTCTATTCTGCCTTCTATCCTAGTCCATCTGTTCCTGAATCCAGTTCCAGAATCCAGCTTGTAAACCTGATCCCTGCCTGCCACTGACCCCACTCTGGGGCTTCTACCACATCAGTGGTGATGACTAATTGCCATTGGCAGGGGTGGGTCTAATAGTGGTTTTGTATATATTTATATATATTTATTTTTATTGTTATTATTTTGATTAAAGCGATTTTAGTTTTGTTTTCTAATCAGTACATCTCTGTCACTTATTCCTTTTCTGTCCTGCTTTGGAGAGAGGTTAATAGAGAGCATCTGTTCTCTCATTTAGTGGTCAGCTGAGCATCAGAGCAGCCAGCTCTAATCCTTAATGTTCACTTAAGCAAAATTAAAACAGCACATCTTACAAAGCCCTTGGGGATAGTTTCAAGGGAAAGTATGCTTTGTTAATTTAAGATTTTGTCCACCTAGAACATAAACAACAGGTATAAAAGTTTTCAAATATGTCGTACTCAAGAAATGTTCTCGGAAGATTTGGAAGGTGGAATGCTCATTCTGACTGGTTACAAGGTAAATTCAGTTCTCAGTGACTTCATTCACAGGAGAGATACCATGGTATGACATGGTTAGGTCACTAGAAATACCTTGAAGAGCAGATGATTACTCCTGCAATCAGAGTTCTTCTATCAAATCTTATAGCTCTTTTTATTCTCAAATTTTACTTCAAGACTCATCCATGTAATCTAGTTGTATTTTAGAAAATAAAAAAAAGCATTTTAATAAAATGAATAAACATGATATGAATATCATTACAGATGTCTGTAGAATCATAGCATCATAGA